>ML438300.1:0-20842 GCA_005239525.1 Nicotiana knightiana | reverse complement strand
TGTAGGAGATGTCTATTTCACTTGGGAAACACTTAAACTCGTCAAAACTCGATTTCTGGCCGACTGGGGACCCTGGCGTTTGTACCCAAAGGCCTGGCTAACGCCAGGCTAGGGCTGGCGTTTCAGCCCTAACGCCTGGCTAACGCCAGGTAGGGCTGGCTGTTTGGCTCTGTCGCCCGGCGATCGCCCGGGTGTCTCCTTTCGCGTATTTTTCGACGTATTTGCATCCTTTTAGCTCCGTTTCCATCTCCACTTCACCTACACATGAAATAAACTCCATTAAGTACATAACAAGTGTAATTTTGTCATTAATGCGCATAAAATGTAAGGTATATCACATGTTAAACTATGCAATCCCTGGGCCCACACGTTCAATTTCCAAAAATTCTCAAGGGAATCGCTCACCCGAAGCTTAAGGATCGTTAATCTATGATTTTTACTTTATTTTATAGCAAATTCACGGGTAAATTCTCAAATTATCGAAGTCCTAGGTTACTACCCAATTCTTGATCTTTCACTAATTATGTAATTAAACTTAACTAGGAATTCATGCATGAGGCTACTATTAGAGTAGAATTTACTTACCTTCAACAACCAAGTCGTTTGCCCCTCTAAAATGCTGGAAATCGCCCCAAGGAAGAAGAAGAAGATTAGAAAAAGAGAATTAAACCCGTGTATAAAAACACACTGTCTGGACAGTGTTTTCGCACCTGTGGCTCAAGGACTGCACCTGCGGTCTCGCACCTGCGAGCAAAAGCTCCCACCTGCAGAAATCTACTGGGGATCCTAGGCCCGCACCTGCGAGAATTGGCCATACCACCGGGGGTCGCACCTGCGATGCTTGGGACCGCAGAAGCGGTCCCGCACCTGCGACTGAGCAACCGCAGCTGCGGTCACACCAGAACAGGTGCACCAACAACTATTTTAGCTGGTTTTAGCCCCATTGAGTACATGGGAGGCCCCTGGGCCCACCCTCGTCCTCGTCCCAATATACCAACAAGTCCCAATCATAATACAGACATGCTCGAGCCTTCAGAACACCCAAAACAACGCTAAAACTCAAAATCACACCTCAAAACCCCATGAACCAAACTTAGGAACTTTATGTTTTCTAGACTTCTCTAAAAACCCTCCTAACCGACATATACTACTCGGAATGACACTAAATTTTGCAGGCAAGTCATAAATGACATGACGGAACTATTCCCGATCTCGAAATTCCGTTCGGACCTCGATAACACAAAATCACATACAAAACCACAATAGGAACTTAAGGAACTTATTATTTCAATATTGGGTGCCGAAACGCTCCCCGGTCATCAGAAACCCATTCCGAGCATACGCCCAGGTCCAAAATCATCAGACAAAGCTACCGGAACCGACGAAACTCGATTCCGAGATTGTTTACCCAAAATGTTGACCGAAGTCAAACTTGGCCTTAAAGGCCAACCTTAAGGAACCAATTGTTCCTATAGCACTCTAAACACCTCCGAATCCCATACCACGAGTCCCCGCAAGTCATAACTCATAAAAATCCGCTATAAGAAGTTTCATTTAGGGGAACAGGGTTCGATAATGCAAAACGATCGGTCGGGTCGTTACATTCTCCACCTCTTAAACAAATGTTCGTCCTCGAACGGATCTAGAATCATACCTGAAATGCTGAATATGTGTGGATATCTGCTCCGCATGTCCTTCTCGAACTCCCAGGTCGCCTCCTCAACTGGATGGCCCTTCCACTGGACTATTACGGCAGAAACTTTCTTGGACCTCAACTGGCGGTCCTATCTATAAATAATAACATTTGGCTCCTCCTCGTAGCCAACCTCTCATCCAACTGAATAGTGCTGCAATCAACCACGTGAGAGAAGTCGACGTGGTACCTTCGAAGGATGGATACATGAAAAACTGGGTGAACTCCTGATAAACTGGGAGGCAAGGCCAGCTCATATGCAACCTCCCCAACTTGCCTCAACACCTCGAATGGACCTATAAACCTCGGGCCCAGCTTGCCCTTCTTCTCAAACCTCATAATACCCCTTCATAGGCGAGACTTTCAACAGGACCCTATCTCCCTCCATAAATGATACATCACGTGCCCTCTAATCTGCGTAACTCTTCTATCTGGACTGTGCTGTACGGATCCTCTCCTGAATCAACTTCACTTTCTCCAAGGAATCCCTCACCAGGTCGGTGCCACATAACTTAGCCTCACCAGGCTCAAACCACCCGATAGGAGAATGACATCGCCGACCATACAAAGCCTCAAATGGTGCCATCTCAATGCTGGACTGATAACTATTATTGTAAGCAAACTCGGCCAAAGTCAAGAACTGGTCCCACTGACCTCCGAAGTCAATCACACATGCCCTGAGCATGTCCTCCAATATCTGAACTGTACGCTCCGACTGACCATCAGTTTGAGGGTGAAATGATGTGTTGAGGTCTATCTGGGTGCCCATCTCACTATGCAATGCTCTCCAGAAGTGTGAGGTAAACTGAGGACCTCGATCTGATATAATGGATACCGGCACACCATGCAACCGGACTATCTTTGAATGTAGATCTGGGCCAACCTCTCAGACGTATATGTAGTAGCTACTGGAATGAAATGCGCCGATTTGGTCAATCTATCCACAATGACCCAAACCGCGTCAACCTTCTGCAAAGTCCAAGGCAACCCAAGCACGTAGTCCATAGCGATGCTTTCCCATTTCCACTCAGGGATGGGCATCTGCTGAAGTAGGCCTCCTGGCCTCTGGTGCTCAACTTTACCTGCTGGCAATTAAGACACCTAGTCACATACTCCACAATGTCCTTCTTCATCCGCCTCCACCAGAAATGCTGCTTCAAGTCACGATACATCTTCATAGCACCAGGATGAATAGAATACCGAGAACTATGTGCCTCCTCTAGAATCCTTCCCCTCAGGCCATCAACATTAGGAACATACAAGCGGCCCTGAAGTCTCAGAACACCATCATCGCCAATAGTAGCCTCCTTGGCCCTACCCTGAACCACTGTCTCCCGAAGCTCTGCTAAGCACAGATCATAGAACTACCGGGCCTTAATCTCCCCCGNTGCCTTGCCCGGGTGATAAAGAATAGTGATATCATAATCCTTCAACAACTCAATCCATCTGCGCTGCCTCAAATTAAGATCCTTCTGTTTGAACAAGTGCTGCAAGCTACGGTGGTCTGTATAAACCTCACAAGCCCTCCATACAAGTAGTGCCTCCAAATCATAAGAGCGTGAACAATCGCCGCCAACTCCAAATCGTGCGCAGGGTAATTCTTCTCATGAACCTTCAGCTGGCGTGAAGCATAAGCAATAACTCTCACCTCCTGCATCAATACACACCCCAAGTAAACGCGTAAAGTGTCGCAATATACTGTGTACATCCCAGAACCGGAAGGCAATACTAGAATTGGCGCTGAGGTAAATTTTGTCTTGAGCTTCTGAAAGCTCGCCTCACACTCGTCAGACCATCGAAACGGGGCATTCTTCTGCGTCAATCTATTCAATGGAGCTGCAATGGAAGAGAAACCCTCAACAAATCGGAGATAATATCCTGCTAGGCCCAAAAAGCTTCTGATCTCTGTAGCGGAAGTAGGACGCGACCAAATCTGAACTGCCTTGATCTTCTGAGGATCAACCTTGATACCCTCTCCAGATACCACATGCCCCAAAAAAGCCACGAAATCCAACCAAAACTCACACTTGGAGAACTTAGCATATAGCTTCTGTTCTCGCAAAGTCTGGAGCACAACTCTCAAATGCTACTCGTGCTCCCCCAGGCTACGTGAGTAAATAAAAATGTCATCAATGAAGACAATGACGAAGGAATCAATATACGGCCTGAACAACCTATTCATCAAGTCCATGAATGCTGTTGGGGCATTAGTCAAGCCAAAGGACATAACTAGGAACTCATAATGGCCATATCTCGTACGAAAAGCAGTCTTCGGAACATCTGAAGCCCGAATCTTCAACTGATGATACCCCAATCACAAAACAATATTAGAAAACACACGAGCACCTTGCAGCTGGTCAAACAAATCATCGATGTGTGGCAAGGGATACTTGTTCTTAATGGTAACCTTATTCAACTGGCGGTAATCAATACACATCCGCATAGACCCATCCTTCTTTTTCTCAAATAAAACTGGAGCACCCCACACCGATACACTCGGTCTGATGAACCCCTTATCTAACAACTCCTCAAGCTTCTCTTTCAACTCCTTCAACTATTTCGGAGCCATTCGGTACAGAGGAATAGATATGGGCTGGGTGTCTGGAGCTAAATCAATGAGGAAATCAATATCACGGTCCGGAGGTATGCCCGGAAGATCCTAAGGAAACACATCCGCAGACTCTCGAACCACTGACACTGAATCAATTGTTGGAGACTCAATGGTGGTGTCCCTCACGTAAGCAAAATAGGCTAAACAACCTTTCTCGACCATATGTCGAGCCTTCAAAAATGAAATAACCCGGCTAGCTGCACTAACTGAAGAACCCCTCCACTCCAGCCTAGGCGACCCGGGCATGGCTAAAGTAACTGTCTTGGCATGGGAATCAAGCACGGCATGATAAGGAGATAGCCAATCCATGCCTAGAATAACCTCAAAATCAACCATGTCGAGCAATAAAAGGTCAGCTATGGTCTCGAACCCACAGAAGGTGATCACACAAGACCGATACACCCGGTCTACCACCACAAAATCCACCACAGGAGTGGACACATAAATAGGAGATCCCAAGGACTCACGAGAAACATCCAGAAAAGGAGCAAATAGGGCTGAAACATATGAATAAGTGGATCCTGGATCAAACAATACTGAAGCCTCTTGGGTGCTGACACATTTATATATAATTACCTTAAAGCTTCCCTCGATCGCGAATCATACCTGCGATTCAAGTGCTGACACACTTATGTATAATTACCATAAATCTCCCCTTGATCACGAATCATACCTGCGATTCGAGTGCTGACACACTTATACCGATTTATCATAAAGCTTCCCTCGATCGCGAATCATACCTGCGATTCGAGTGCTGACACACTTATACCGATTTATCATAAAGCTTCCCTCGATGGCGAATCATATTTGCGATTCGAGTGTTGACTCTCATATGTACATATGTATATAACGACATCTCAATAACTTAGTAGGGCTATACCTTTTACAGGGATTGATCAACTGGGAGTTCAAGTGCAACTTTCCACATTTCCATATCAGTTTAAAAGCAATAGGTAGCTCAAAGAACACCCAATGATACATATAAGGCACATAGAGACATGTGTGTGAGCCCTAAAACTACCCGACATAGCATGATAATCTCCACGTACGGACTCTCATCACTTTGTATGCACGTAGCCCCCAAAAAAATTACACACAACATATACACACCTATTGGGACAATTCCCTCTTACAAGGTTAGAAAGGAGACTCACCTCGTGTAGAATCTACCCCTCGGACCAAGGATGTGCCCGAACTCCGAACTCTACACCCGAGGACTCGCAACTAGCCAAATACGGTACAATGACATCAATGCATGCTCAAAGTAGGGAAATTATCTTATTTATTCAATAATTCAACATTCTTGAAGAATTCCCAAAATCCAACCCCGGGCCTGCACATTCAATTTCCGAAAATTCTCAAGGGAATCGCTCACCCGAAGCCTAAGGATTGTTAATATACAATTTTTACTTGATTTCATAGCAAATTCACGGGTAAATTTTCAAATTATCGAAGTCGTAGGTTACTACCCAATTCTTGATCTTTCACTAATTATGTGATTAAACTTAACTAGGAATTCATGCATGAGGCTAATATTAGAGAAAAATTTACTTACCTTCAACAACCAAGTCGTTTGCCCCTCTAAAATGGTGGAATCGCCCCAAGGAAGAAGAAAAAGATGAGAAAAAATGAATTAAACCAGTGTATAAAAACACACTGTCTGGATAGTGTTTTCGCACCTGCGGCTCGAGGACTGCACCTGCGAGCAAAGGCCTGCACCTGCAGAAATGGACTGGGGAGCCTGGGCCCGCACCTGCAGAGTGGAGACCGCACATGCAGCTCTGCTCCTGTGGAATTTTGTCCGCACCTGCGAGAATTGGCCAGACCACTGGGGGTCGCACCTGCGATGCTTGGGACCGCAGGAGCGGTCCCGCACCTGCGACTGGGCAACCGCACCTGCGGTCACGTCAGAACAGGTGCACCAACAGCTATTTTAGCTGGTTTTTAGCCCTGCCCTGTTAGGCACCCGGGAGGCCCCTGGGCCCACCCAAGCCCTCGTCCAAATATACCAACAAGTCCCAAATCATAATACGGACTCGCTCGAGCCTTCGGAACACCCAAAAAAGATGTTAAAACTCAAAATCACACCTCAAAACCCCATGAACCAAACTTAGGAACTTTAAGTTTTCTAGACTTCGCTAACAACCCGCCGAACCGACCTATGCTACTTGGAATGACACCAAATTTTGCAGGAAAGTCATAAATGACATAACGAAACTATTCCCGGTCTCAGAATTTCGTTCGGACCTCGATAACACAAAATCATGTAAAAACCCACAATAGGAACTTAAGGAACTTCTTATTTCAATATTGGGCGCCGAAACGCTTCCGGGTCATCAGAAACTCATTCCGAGCATACGCCTAGGTCCAAAATCATCATACAAAGCTACCGGAACCGACGAAACTTGATTCCGAGGTTGTTTACCCAAAATGTTGACCGAAGTCAAACTTGGCCTTAAAGGCAACACTTAAGGAACCAATTGTTCCTAGAGAACTCCAAAAACCTCCGAATCTCGGACCACCAGTCCCTGCAAGTCATAACTCATAAAAAGCTGCTATGTGAAGTTTCATTTAGGGGAACGGGGTTCGATAACGCAAAATGAACGGTCGGGTCGTTACAGGTTCATTATGTTATTATTGTGCTAATTTTATGGTTTACCTTTTTGAATATCCTCCTGTCTACGTTATGTACCTTGTCTTCACCGCTTATTTTATGGTTTACCCCCAAAATTAGGGCTTTGAAATCTTCTACTGATTTCCGTTTACTCTTTCCGTTCTCGTATGATGTTGATGTTTCCTTATTTACACTCAACCTATGACATTTCCATTATTTCCTTACCTTATTTGCTTTATGACTGCCTGTTAATTGATACTTTTCTTATTTTGAGTGGTACTCTCCTAATTACACGTTGTTATGGATGTTAATTGATTGAACTTCGACTTCAATTGATTTTGAGAATTATTTTCATTCCTTAATTGTGTATGATTGACTTATTACCTTATTTGTCTGCTTAATTTAGTGCTATTTAAACCCCTTCTCCTCTCCCCTTAGACTGGAACTCTCATACTCTCTCAAAAACTTAAGCTCTCTTGTTCTAATTCTGTGCTAATTGTCTCTGGTTTTGGCTGGCTGAAAGCCAAGGCCAAGTTATTCTGGAACTTAACTGTTGCGGCATACTTACTTGCTTTCCTACTTAACTAGTATGCCTGAACCCTTTGTAATTTCATTCTTTATGCTTTGCTCGACTAGCATGATTTAATTCCCAATATGATTCTGTCCTTTACATGTTTCTATGATCCCATTTAGTAACACTGTTAATTTAGGATTAAGTTGTTTTGAATAATATGAATCCTCTCATAGGTTAGTCTATGTTTCAATTTGTTTCATGCATTTCTTTCTAATTCTATAGCTATTCTGAACTTTGCACACCATGCACATGTAATCAATTAGTTGTTGCTTAACTCATGTGTCTTGTCTGCTTAATTCATGTGTTTGGCCAGTTTAACTGTTGCTGCCTAATTGCTTCTGTGATTAAGCCATGATTGTCTTATGTACTAGCATGAGTATTTAACTTAACTAGACTTTAATTTATTTGATCTATGTATTTGAGCATGAATTATGTTTGTTTTTCTTGATGCATGTGCTTGCAACTTTATGTTCTGAATCCTGTTTCTTCTGAAATTCAACTGTTTTAAAGCCTGCCCCTTCTCCCTTTCATGCACTGATTTTAAAACCCCACTCCTAGTCCCTTAGGTCTCCACCACCCCAGAGTGAGCACTACCTAGGGTTCACATGAGACTCCTCTGAACTCTGACATACTGGGGGCTGGTTTTCCAATCTCTTATGAATTGCTTTCTGAATGTGTGGTTCTGGTGTGACCATTGCCCTAGGTCCCCTGAGGCTCTTCAGAACTTCGACACACTGGAAACCTGTTTCCAACAGACTGTGGAGGAATCACTGTGCTGTTATTATGGTGGAAGGTCTGGTTCCCAGGTTTATTTGGGCCTATGAAGGCTCCCTATAGTGTAACTATTACCATTATATAATTCATTTGATATTCTGGGCTGTAATAACTCTGTAATAACATATATGGGAATATTTAGTGAAGTTGGGGGGGGGGGGTTACTTACATCCTTTGTTAAAATTGGGTAGAAATCCTGCCTATAGGATTTAATTATGATGATCGAACTATGTGAGTACTATGTTGTGTTTAGAAATCCTGCCTATAGGACTTTTATGATCATTTTGATTCTGTAATTTTACATTTTTGCATACTAGAGATCCTGCTTATAGGACTTTCGTTTAATTATGTACATTAGAAATCATGTTTGTAGGGTCTATACATGTTTTCAACAAATGTGAATTACCAATCATGCCTATAGGACTTTGTTGTTTGAGATAATTATCTTTCCTGGAAATCTGTTTAAATTCTACCCATATACGGTTAATAGATATCATCCTATAAGACTGAAATCAGTTTCAAACTTAGAAATCCTGACTATAGGGTTTAAATCAATCCTGCGATAAATATCATGCCTATAGGACTAAAATCAGTTTCAAACTTAGAAATCCTGCCTATAAGGTTTAAATCAATCCTGCGATAGATATCATGCCTATAGGACTAAAATCAGTTTCAAACTTAGAAATCATGCCTATAAGGTTTAAGTCAATTCAGCATTTAGAAATCATGCCTATAAGGTTTAAGTCAATTCAGCATTTAGAAATCATGCCTATAGGATTCTATCGATCGATTCTGAATTCAATCGCTATTGTCAATCACTTAGGCAATATATATGTAGGACTTAATAATGATTCTGGGTTTATAATTGTGACATATTACTGCCTGAAGTGCCAAGATTCATGCTGAATAAAATTAGTAGGCAAAAAAATAGGTCGTAATGCTCGCCTTAATAATACTGTCTTGGCATTCTGTTTTACCACATAAATATCCTGCCTATAGGATTCCAAAGTTAATAAAGTTTGCGTGTTTTTGTTGTCTATGTGCGAAGGTCAATGTGAGCCCATACTTGTTCCTTTTCTGAAAGTCCTATTTGTTTTTGGTTGTCGCCTAGATTTCACATTTTTAAGTAATATAAGTTGGTCTAGAACTATTCCAAATAGAGGTCCTAATACCTCCAGGGCCATAAATAAGGGACGGGTAGTGCACACATAGGTGACGAGCTAGAAACTACTAGAATGCTTAAGTAACAACTTAAAGATAGTAATTTGTTATTAAGGAGATGATAGTCTGTGCGTTAATACTATGAGTAACACCCCGACTTGAGGGAGTTACAAAGTATTGCATGGAATGATTCTATAGGCTAAAAAACTTAAGACCCCCCCCCCCTAATACTCCTGTTTAGAATTAATTGAATATCGTAATTGTCCAAATTGCTTTCTCCCCTTTTAGAATAATTCGCTTAATTTAAGTTCGGCCGAGACCCACCGTTGTGGACCTCGAGGGGTGCCTAACACCTTCCCCTTAAGGTAAATTGATCCCTTACCCGATCTCTGGTGATGTAAACTGGTTATATGAGTTATCTGCTCTAGGTAACCCTAACGCACCTTAATCTGTTAGGTGGCAAATCTTCCAATTCCTTAAACCCATCCCAAAAAAGAGGAGTTGTCCCAAAAAATGTCGAAACCTGATTTCGCGAGAAAAAGGGGGCGCCACAGTAGCCGACTCTGCTGGGGATCTCTTTTTAGGCTCTTACCATAACAAACTAGATTTTTGTGAATTAGTCTTTAAGCATGCCTTTATTATTCCGCTAATACTTTCATACCCCTTTTCCTTTCCCACTTTATGTGAATTTATTTGCCTATCTTTAGCTATTTACGATTTATCTTTCCTATTTTATTACTCTTTACTATGGAAACTGACTGGTCTCCTTTTTTTTTCCTTTCTTAAATGCCTTTAAAATTATTAAATGCCGCATTCAGCATTTTCTTCATCGTGCAAATACGTGACAACGTGCTATTTTCTGTTGCATAAATCTTTCTCAACATCATATTCCACTCGTGCGTAATTAATACCTTAGCAACGCTTGATGAGTGTTTGTTCTCTTCCTATGTCACTCTATTTGAATTTGGAAAGGCTTATTTGCGGTAAAACTAGTCAATCAACGGTGCAGTCAACAGTTTTGTGCATTTCCCCTCAAGTTGTCCGCTTGAGGGTACCAGTCTAGACCTCTATAAAAACCTTACTCTGATTATAACTGTACATGCATCATGGTCAAACCTAGCCTGGGTTAATATGTTGTCCACATAATAACCCTTTAAGAAAAGCCTTGTCCAAAGTAAACCAGGGTTTCCATAATCCCAACGGACGCAACCACGATCTGTGCATTAATTTGGAGAAATAAGTGCCAATATGCTAATCGTTAATGTATAAATAGTTGAATCTGGAGGGGGAAAGGTCTAACCTTATTTGTTTTGCCAAAAATGAGGCACGAAGTCCCCAGGTTCGGCTTGGTCCATAACATACCACCATTGTTGCTAGATTGGTGGGAAGACCTTCCATCAAGCGATAAAAACCATGTGAAAAGAGTCCTTGGAAACCTACCTTCCTTATTAGATATCCAACCAAACAACATGTTGATTGAGGCTGTCACTATGTTCTAGGACGGAAAAAGGGTCGTGTTTCATTTTGGCAACATAGTAATGACCCCTCTTTTGGAGGAAATAGGGATTCGTTGGAATACCTTGGGACAATATCGGTTTATTGGTGCCGGAAAATCGCACTCCTAAAGGATTTCTAAAAATGATGGGTTTAAAAAAGAATGACAACTTGGTGTGTCTGAAGAAGTCCTATATACCCTTCGACTCCATTTATGAACGATACGGTCACAACAAATCTTACCGTATCTTTCATGACGAGTTCTCCATCAGTTCCTTGGGTTGGATTCATCGTAGGGTTTTCGTGTTTATCATCTACTTCTTGGGTATGATAGTGTTTCCAAGAAAAATGGACAGAATTCACACCAGACTGGCCATGGTAACCAAAGACTTAATGGAAGGAATCTAGGGACAAAAATATACTATTATCCATATGATTATAGCAGACATATATCGGGCCTTGGATCGCTACCAGAAGGGGTTCAAACACTTCGAGGGTTGTAATCTGCTACTAAAAATTTGTTTGATAGAATATTTCCAGAGAGGTCAATACCACCAAGAGTTTCCACGAAGACTGTGGAACGATCACATAGCCTTTCATCATCCCAAGAGAATGACCTTTATCCCAGACAGGTTTGCTCAACCAGAGAACGCTACAGAATGGGTGCAATTTTTCGACAACTTGACTGAGGACCAGGTTCACTGGATGTTCGAGTGGTTCCTCACCAATGAGTTCATCATCCGATCTAGGGATTCTCCACACTTGGTGTTGATCGGGTTAAGGGGTGTACACCCCTATGTTCCTATCAGGGTCATGAGACAAGCTGGTAGAAAACAGATTATACCACGAGTCTCCAAAATGAGTCACAACAGGGCGGATTTCCAAGATGATGACATCCCATAAAAATGTGAAGCCTCAACATATGTGGCACTTGAAGATTATTGTGGAAAGGGATACCATCGAGCCGGATCAATATCACACAGGGAATGTTTACTTTTACCCAACGTTGTTGGAGGACTGCATAACGGGAATAGTCAAGCCAGGGGTCGGTCGAGGAAATAGAGTCATAGATGAAGCTGCCGAAGCACATGTGGAGTATAACAGACTTCGCAAAAGGGTTCGCGAGTCCGAGGATGAGCATCTGGAACAATACAAGACTGATATGGAATTAATCAATGAATGGAGGGAAATGGATACCAGATCGAATGAAAGGCTAAAATATTTGGAGCAAAGTCTGATGGAGTGGAAGGGAAGATGAGGAAAATAGTCATAGACTGCCAGAATGCTGAAGGTATCGAAAGAGGACATCTCGCTAGGGCATACCTGCTGCTGGACATGTGCAACCTGGGGAACCTGATCGATGGAGCCATGAGAATTAGGCCTGGAGAAGGTCCTTCTGGGACCAAGTAGATTAGGCTTATTCGTGTTTACTTTTCGAATGTAACAAGGCCAAGTGCCATTAGTGACTTACCTTATTGTCATTTTAGATTCGTCTTATTTATTGCATTAATGAAATAAGGCAATTATTGGCATTAAATTCTCCAAATCTACTTGTCGCTAGGCCTACCTCGGGCACAACAAGGCTCCCAAATTAGGACGGGGATTTACATTCCCGCAATCTGTGTTTAAATACCGCAAACATTTTTCAGAACTCCCACTAACTTGGTTACCTTTTGTTTTTTTCTTTCTTTTTAATTATTCCCATCCCCTAAGGTTGGTTCACGCATACTGGCATCATCAGCTTACCATACTAGATCCAGAGGCCCTCCACCTCCTCCTCCTCCAAGTGTACCAAAAGGCAAAGGTAAAGCTAAGATGGATAATATGAGCGGCGACAACATCGCACATGCTGAGAATGTGGAAGCTTCTGATGGTCGGAGTACTCCGGCACCAAATGACTTGGTTTTGCGGCTTGAAAAGAAGATACTTGAACTACAAGGTGAACTTGAGCAGGTCTGTAAATTGGCAAACCTCTCCCTCACACTAAACGTCCCAGATATCAACCATCCAATTACCCAAAACTCGACACCTCCTCAGAATACAAGCAACCAACGCCTGCAGAATCCTCCCGCACCCCACCAATATACAACCCCTCCTCAAAATCCTTTACCTATACCTACACCTCCTCAACATTAGCATCTCCCGACTCAACATCTGCAAACCACTTACCACACTCCTCAGAATACTCCACAGCCTATCCCCGATCCACAAAATTCAACCAATGATCACCACTGTACCCAAACTCCTAGCATTCACCAAAACAACCCCATATACGTGGAAACCTTACCCCACTCTACTCAACCAATCTCATATACATCAGAATCCGCTGAGAAGGACCTGCTCATTAAGAACATGGTAGAGGAGCTCGAGAAACTCACAAGCCGAGTTCAGGGTGTTGAAGGAGGCAAAGGAATCGAAGGTCTGAATTACGAGGATTTGTGCATTCAGTCAGATGTGGAACTTCCGGAGGGTTACAAACCTTCCATGTTCGAAATGTTTGACGGAACGGGTGACCCAAAGGTTCATTTGAGAACCTACTGTGACAATCTCATAGGGGTTGGAAAGGACGAAAGGATTCGCATGAAGTTGTTCATGAGAAGTCTTATTGGAGACGCTCTATCTTGGTACATAAGTCAAAATCTCAAGAAATGGGGTAATTAGGTAAGCACGGCTTCGGACTTCATGGATAGGTTCAGATTTAACACGGAAAATGCACCGTATGTCTTCTATATCCAGAATCTCAAGAAGAATCCCACTGAGACTTTCCGTGAGTATGCTACTCGGTGGAGGTTAGAAGCAGCAAAGGTCAGGCCGGCATTAGATGAAGAGCAGATGAACAAGTTCTTTGTCAGGGATCAGGATTCACAATATTAAAGGTTAATGGTAATCGAGAATCACAAGTTCTCCGACATCATCAAGCTCGGAGAAAGGATCAAGGAAGGTATGACAAATTTCGTGGCACTGTAGGCCATGAATAAAGCACTAAAATCAGGTGGCATATCAAAGAAGAAAGAAGTGGGAACAACAATGGTTTCCCAAGGTCCAAAATCTCAATTTGTATACCAAACACCTCCACCCACATACCAACCTTTACCTCCTAGATACCCTCAACCCGCTACCACATACCATACCTATAATACTCAACCATCCTATTATCATTCACCTCCAACTCGTCCAAATTACCAAAAACCCAGGCCCAATTTTGATCGCAAACCACCCGATGATATACCCCTATTGTTGAACCCATCGACCAGTTGTATGAAAGATTAAAAGCTACTAGGTATTTCACCCCTATTCCCGCCGTGGCTATGGAAAACTCATCTCAATGGGTCAACCCGAACAAGACATCTGCGTACCATTCCGGTATGAAGGGACATACTATCGATGAATGCCGCACCCTGAAAGACAAGATCCAAACACTGATTGGTACCAAGGTCATACAGGCGAAAGAAACCACACCCAATGTCTGCAACGACCCCCTCCCAGATCATAGGGGTGAATGAGTCAATGTAATAGAAACTGATGAAGAGTGGGATCCCGAGGGATCAACCGGACTTATTCAGGAGGGTAAGGATCCTAAGAAGCCGACAGTCATGCTCAATTCCATTGTGGTACAGGTACAACCGCTAGTCAAAGATAAGGTAACCGCATCGGCTCCCTTTGAAGTAGAAGTGACACCACCTGCAGCTACACTTGCTCCGTTTGAGGTAGAAGTATCCACACCTTTCACTATGACAGTGACATCCACACAGCCCTTCAGTTCCAATGTTGTACCTTGGGATTATGTTGTCGAGGCTAGGAGAAAGAGGAAAGCAAAGATGAAAGAGTCCGGCGATGTACAAGGGATGACCAAAACGGGCAGAATTTACACATCTGAGCATTTGGGAGAGACTAGTAAGCAAGATTCCAACAAACAACCCATCATTTAAACTAGTTCAGACGATCTTTGGAGGAAAGTACAAGCAAGGGAGTATTTTGTTGTTGATCATCTGAATAAGACTCCTGGCCAGATATCCATCTTATCGTTGCTGCAAAATTCCGAAGCACACAGGAATGCTCTGATGAAAGTACTAAATTTAGCATATGTTCCCAACAACATTACTATCGGAGAAATGGCCAATATGGTAGGACAAGTGTTGGAAAGACATAAGATCACCTTCCGTGAAGACAAATTGCCACCTGAGGGATTAAGCCACAACAGGGCACTACACATCACAGTGCAATGTGAAGATATGTTCATTGCTAGAGTTCTGATAGACAGAGGGTCCAACCTCAACATCTATCCGCTGAAAACTCTGAAGAGGTTGGGCAAGGGCCTACATGAAATAAGAGTAGGATCTATGAATGTGAAAGCATTCGATGGGTCACAAAGATCCACGATTGGAGAAGCCAACCTATGCTTGCAAATGGGTCCTACCTGGTTCGATGTTGAATTCTAGGTGCTAGACATATCCGCCTCCTACATATGCTGCTGGGATGGCCTTGGATACATGCCGCTGGAGCTGTCGCATCTACTTTGCACCAAGCGGTAAAATTTGAATGGAACCATCAAGAAGTGATCATCCATGGAGATGGTAACAACCCTATTTACACCAGTCAGACTGTTTCTGTGGTAGAAAATAGAAGAAAGTTAGGTGGAGAAACCTACCATCGCATCGAGCGTGTTAACGCGATTGAGAAGGATAAATGGTGGAGTCGCAAAATAGAGAGCATACTGGCATGGGCAGGGTATGAACCTAGTAAGGGGCTTGGTAAAAAGCTTCCAGGTATATCCAAATGAGTACATCTAAAGCGCCATAGCAACACCTTCGGGCTCGGATATCAGTATACCTGGAAAGAATATCGGAATTGGTCACCACCATGGCGTGGTCCATACTATCCACTTGAGAAACCCGTGCCGCACCTGAATCAGACCTTTCATCAGGCCGATACAATATGGGGGTCAGAGGAAGAAGAAGCCTTGGCAGCATTGAGGAATTTGTTCTTTGAAGACGATGATATGGATTGTTGTGTAATAGTTGAGGAGGAGGAAGACGGCCTCAGTATCCAGACAGTAGAGAAGGGATCATCTCTCAAGAACTGGACCGCTAAACCATCAAGGGCCCGACGAGTCCCGAGCATTACTATTTCTTACCTTGATGAAGCAATGACTGTGACATGTAATGAGATAATGCAACAGAAGGACAGTAACTCAGAAGAAATAGAGGAAGATGATGTAATACCTGAGGAAATTGTTAGAGAAGTGGAGAACTTTGAGAACAATCCTAAGCCCAACCTGGACGAGACCGAGATAGACAACTTGGGAGACTCCAAAACCGTCAAAGAAACCCGCATAAGCATCCATTTGTCACCGTCAGAGAAGGAATAATACACTCGGTTCCTGAAAGAATATGAGGATATCTTTGCATGGTCATACGACGATATGACAGGTTTGAGAACATCCATAGTGGCTCACAAGTTACTTACAAATCCAATGTGTTCGCCAGTGAAGCAGAAACTCAGGAAATTCAAGCCAGACATGAGCCTGAAAATCAAGGAGGAAGTCACGAGGCAGATCAAAGCCAAGTTCCTCAGAGTAGTTGAGTACCAAACCTGATTGGCCAACATTGTGTCGGTTCCAAAGAAATATGGGAAATTCAGAGTTTGTGTTGATTATCGGGATCTAAACAGAGCAAGTCCCAAGGATGATTTCCCGCTACCAAATATACGCATTCTGGTCGACAATTGTGCCAAGCATGAACTCCAGTCCTTTGTAGATTGCTTGGGGGGTTACCATTAGATTTGGACGGACAAAGAAGACGCATAGAAAACAACCTTCATTACACCATGGGGAGTGTATTGTTACAAAATGATGTCGTTCGGTTTAAAGAATGCTGGGGACATATACATGAGGGTTATGAAAACGAT
Organism: Nicotiana knightiana; assembly: GCA_005239525.1. Classification (NCBI taxonomy): domain Eukaryota; kingdom Viridiplantae; phylum Streptophyta; class Magnoliopsida; order Solanales; family Solanaceae; genus Nicotiana; species Nicotiana knightiana. The sequence continues at coordinate 4,014 of ML438300.1, read as the reverse complement.
CTTCCATGATATGATACATAAAGAAATAGAGGTATATGTTGACGACGTCATCATCAAATCCAAGAGGGCTACAGATCACATAGAAGATTTGAGGAAATTATTTGATCGGCTGCGGAAGTACAATTTAAAGTTAAATCCCGCAAAGTGTGATTTCGGGGTTCTTGCCGGAAAATTATTGGGATTCATCGTCAAACGCCGAGGAATAGAGTTGGACTCGTCAAAGTTTAAAGCCATCTAGGAACTACCACCACCAAAAAGCAAGAAGGATGTGATGAGTTTCTTGGGACACCTCAACTACATCATCCGTTTCATAGCACAGTCCACAGTAATATGTGAGCCGATTTTCAAAATGCTGAAGAAGGATGCCGCAACCAGTTGGACCGGGGATTGTCAAAAGGCTTTTGACAAAATCAAGGAATATTTGACCACACCGCATTAGTCCTGCCAGAGCCTGGTAGACCACTACTACTCTACCTTGCAGTGTTAGATGGAGCTTTCAGTTGTGTTCTGGGACAACATGATGAGACAGGAAGAAATGAGCAGGCCATATATTACTTGAGTAAGAAGTTCACTCTATATGAAGCACGGTACTCTCTACTAGAATGCACTTGTTGTGCTCTAACCTGGATAGCTCAGAAGCTAAGACATTACTTATGTGCCTATACTACCTATCTCATATCAAGGATGGATCCCTGAAGTACATTTTTCAGAAACCCATGCCTATTGGGAAGCTGGACAAGTGGCAAATCTTACTGAGCGAGTTTGACATCATCTATGTAACTCAGAAAGCAGTCAAAGGACAAGCATTGGCAGATCATCTCGCTAAAAATCCTGTAGAAGGAGAATACGAACCCCTAAAAATGTATTTTCCTGATGAAGAGGTATCATTCGTAGGAGAAGATATTGCTGAAGCCTATGACGGTTGGGGAATGTTTTTCAACGGAGTTGCAAATTTCAAAGGAGTAGGTATCTGATCCGTCTTGGTATCAGAAACTAGTCAGCATTATTCGGTGTCCGCAAAACTTAGATTCCCATGCACTAACAACATGGCGGAATATGAAGCCTGCATATTAGGGCTCAACCTGGCTGTTGATATGAATATTCAGGAAATGTTGGTAATCAATGATTCATACCTGCTGGTACATCAAGTACAAAGAGAATTGGCTACCAAGAATTCCAAAATACTGCCATATCTGCATCATGTACAAGAAATGAAGAAGAGGTTCACAAAGATAGAATTCTGGCATGTCCCAAGAATTCAGAATGAATTCGCAGACGCTTTTGCCACCTTGTCATCAATGATACAATATCCAGACAAGAATTTCATCTATCCCATTCCGGTGAGGATCCATAATCAGCCGACATACTGTGCTCCTGTTGAAGAAGAAACAGAAGGAAAACCCTAGTTCTATGACATCAAAGAATATTTGAAAAAAGGAGAATACCCGGAGCATGCAAACCATACTAAGAAACGCACCCTTCAGAGATTATCCGATCACTTCTTCCAAAGCGGAGGAACCCTTGTTGACCCATGTCACTGCATAGTTTTGAAGATTGACAAAAGGCTGACCAGTTGAACCAGGTCCATCAGAGCACACATCGTGAACTGATGAGCTGGCACATGAACCGTATATGCTTAGGAGATGTTTTGAATATGAAATATCAATGTACCAAGAGATTGTCTCCTAATGCGAAAAAGTTGCAAACTGATCTAATTAATTGAAGTCGAATTCAACAAGGAAAGTAACAAAAGAAAGGAAGTTGAGTTTGGTTCGAATTTGTTCACCCAGGTAGAGTTGAACTAGAATTGGAAGACAAGCTCAACGACTGACTCTATAAATACTTGATGTATTTCTGCTGAAATTCAAGACGCACAAAGCTGAAGTGAATCAAAATCTGAAAGCAAAATTCCCAGAGTTATTTTGCTAGCAGAATTACTGTGCGATGGAAAGGCTACAGTTCAACTAGAAGAACCAGTTCCATCAAATTGATTATTGAGTCTAGTTGATTGTAGTAGGAGTTTTTAATATTGTATCTTTCAGCTTTCATAGAAGCAATTGTAATAGGTACGTATTGTTCAAGTTAGAGTTAACTTGATATGTGTAGAAATTAGCTAGGGGCTATTTACTACAAAGGGTTAGAGTTAATCCTTAGGATTACAAAAGAGTTTATTTTGTTTCCGTTTGGCTCACAGTTTTTAGTGAAGAGTTGAGCAAATCCTACTGAGGAGTAGGTCGTGGTTTTTTCACCTTTTGAGCCAGGTGTTTTCCACGTAAAAATCTCTATATTTTTACTTTACTGCTTCTTATTATTCCGCAACAGTAGTAGTTGGAACACCAAGAAGAACCAGGTTCTTCTACTGAGACAGCACTCGAAAATTGGGTACCACACAAAGTAACCTATCTTCTTGTGTGGTATTGAAGTCTAAAACATCAATTGGTATCAGAGCAGGTTATCCTTGAAAGGCTAACACCTTGGAGAAGATCAAGATGAGTGCACCACCTGGAAATTGGGAAGGTCAATCAACTGCAAGGCCACCACTCTTCAATGGCCAGTATTACTCTTGGTGGAAAAACAGGATGAAGGACCACCTGATTGGAGAAGACTATGAACTCTGGGACATAGTCACTGATGGTCCTCTAGCTACCATGATGAAGACTGCTGAAGGTATAGATATACCAAAGACAAGAACTGAATGCACCGCTGAGGATCTAAACAAATGGGAGAAGAATGCAAAAGCCAAAAAATGGCTAGTGTGTGGACTAGGTCCAGACGAGTACAACAGAATCTAAAGCTGCACCCTGCCAAATAGATCTGGGATACTTTGAAAGTATCCCATGAAGGAACACCTCAGGTAAAAAGGTCAAGAGGTACTCTACTATACTCTCAGTATGAAAACTTCACTATGAAAGAAGGAGAGACTATCCAAGAGATGTACACAAGGTTCACAACCTTGACTAATGAACTGAAGTCTCTTGGAAGAGTCATTCTTGAAGAGGAGAGGGTTGAGAAAATCCTAACAAGGGTCTTGCCTAATTCCTGGGAAAGCAAAATCACTGCTATCCAGGAATCCAAAAATATGGCAACCCTCAGATTGGATGAGCTAATTGGAAACCTCACTGCCTATGAACTGAGAAGGCAGACAATGAAGATGGATGTTTCAAAGAAGGAGAGGAGTCTAGCCCTAAGAATCAGTGAGGGAGCAAATCTGGAAGATGATGAGATGCCATGATCACCAAAGAATTCAGAAACTTTCTCATGAGGAAGAAAGGCATCTCTAGAGGAGGAAACTAAAACAAAGCAAATGCTCCAGAAAGACCAACCAACGAGGGATGCTATAAATGTGGTAAGACTGACCATCTCATTAAAAATTGTCCTCAGTGGGAAGTAGAGTGGAAAAAGGAAAGATATGAGAGAAGGAACAAGTTCAACCCAAGACAACCACAACAAAGGCTATGGTTGCTGGTTGGGGGGAAAGTTCANTGAAAAGAAAAACACTGACTTGTTGAACCAGGTTCATCCACTTGAAACTGAGATTCTAGAACTAAAATCTGAAAACTTAAAGCTAAAGCTAGGATCAAGTAAAAAGGTTGTTGATCATTCTCATATCATGTTAGAAGAAAACATGGGAAAATTATAAGATAAGATGTATGCCAAGGACGAACAAATAATAACTCTTAATGAAGAACTTGGCAAAGTCAAACATGAATTAGATCGAACCTGTAAATGGAATAAATCCTCTGACGCCCTGATATGGCTTCAATAGAATCATAGTAGAAATAGGAGAGGGATTGGATTTGGAAGTTAATTGCCCAAGTGGGATCCCAAAAACAACTATCTCACTCTTCCTGAGAATAAAATCTGCACCCATTGTGGTAAGACTGGGCACTACAAATATGAGTGTACTGCAAAAGAGCATGCCAATCGAAAAAATGAGAGGTTTGTAAAAGTGAAAAACTGGCTACAAAATTGGGCCAAGAAAAATTTGATTCATCCATTCTCTCATAGAAAAGG
>MDKJ01256965.1:0-19058 GCA_005239525.1 Nicotiana knightiana | reverse complement strand
TGCAACAAAATTATACAGTGGGATCGGGTTGCACGCCTCAACAGAAGTAATAAGGGTGTAATGTGATTGTAAGGTGGGATCGGATTGCACGCCGCAACAGAATTGTACGGTGGGATCAGGTTGCACACCGTAACAAAATTGTACGGTGGGATCGGGTTGCACGCCGCAACAGAAGAAGTAAGAGTTGAATATGATTGTAAGGTGGGATCGGGTTGCGCGCCGCAACAGGAGAACGATTTAAATAAGAAATTGTGGAACTCTCATTTGTGTTTCCCGTATCTCTGTGTAGTATTTGTTTGGTTTCTTTGACTATCTCCTATCTGTGTATTGTTTGATTTTACTTAGAGTAAAGCTTGTTCATACATACTAGTACTATTCCATGGTACTAACGTCCCTTTTGCCGGGGGCGCTACATCTTTTATATGGATGTAGGTGATTCTATAACAGGTAGCTCGGTCCGCCGATAATGGTGCCTTCCTTTCATCTCCTCAGCAGTTGTGGTGAGCCCCACCTCCTTTCGGGGTCGTGCGTAGTCTATGCCATCTTCTTTTGCATATTTTGTTCTATTAGGGTATAGCCGGGGCCTAGTTGCCGGCAAGTTTATATACTCTTCTCCGTATCTTTAGAGGCTCCGTAGACATTATGTGGGCTGTATATGTGTATTTGGGGTAGTTGTCGTGCTTGGTTGTAATCATGATCCCGTATCGGGAGTGTTGTATTTTGGAAAGTATGATTTGGGAAGATTAAATGTTCAAAATGTTAAAAGAGGAAATTTGACTTATATTGTAAACGCATGTTTTGATTCTATTTTTCCGTTACACTTATAAATGTACATTATGAACACGGGGAAATGCGTTGGGTAGGAAAGGTAATCCAGGTCCACTTGACCGGGTTCATCCGGTTAGGTGCCGGTCTTGTCCCTCGGTTTTGGGGCATGACAAACTTGGTATCATAGCCTCAGGTTTTAAAAGTGTCCTAGGATGTCTCGGAGCCGTGTCTAGTAGAGCCCTTCATATCGGTGTGTTGTCGACCACATCTATAATTAGAGGGCTGCATGGACATTTAGGAAAGTATCCTTTTATTGTTATTCTATATCGTGCGATGTGGTTAAAGGTGAGGTTGTCTACCTTTAACTCGTGCATTGTTCAGTAAATGGCACCCAAGAAGAGAGCTCGACTTGGCCTAGAGGCAAATTCCACCCCAGGAGTGATCGTGAATTCTCAAGCTGATGGTGCGGGTGCGAATGATTCCCCGGCTACAAATCAGCCTGAATCCTCCACTCCAGACCAGACTATTCCTATTCTTACTCCAGCGGAGGGTGCTGAAATCCCTCCCGCTGATATTCTTGACCCATCTCCAGCTCCAGCTTCCGGTCCCGGTAATTCTGATGGGGACCTCAGGGGAGCTATCGAGATGTTGACCCAGTTAGTGGCCTCTCAGAACCAAAGATAAAATGCTGCCCCTACGTCCTCTAGTGAGCCAGGGGATTCTTCAGGTTTCAGAGTCAACCAGTTTCTGCGGTTAGCCCCTCCAGAGTTCACAGGCACCAACCTAGAGACTGATCCTCAGGAGTTCATTGATGAGATGTGCAAGACCCTCCGAGTTATGAGGGCTACTGAGACAGAGGGAGTTGAGTTGTGGGATAGTTCTCGTGGAGAGGGGAGCCCTCCGGCGAGGTAGGATGAGTTTGTGGATGCCTTTATGGGTCATTTCTTGCCTACCGAGATTATGGCAGCCCGTGCTACAGAGTTTGAGGCCCTTAAGCAGGGCAACATAAGTGTGTGGGAGTATCATATGAAGTTCGTGCGCTTGTCCAAATATGTTGTTCACATGGTGTCTACTATGGAGGCTAGAGTTCGTCGGTTTGTTCAGGGCCTTGGTCCCTTAATTATTAATGAAGCTGCTACAGCTGCTCTGCATTCAGATATGAACTATGGAAAGATTGTGGGATTTGCCCAGGCTACGGAGGCTCAGAAATTAAAGATAATAATGGAGAGGGAGAGTAGTAGTAGGGCCCGGTCAGCGGGAAACCCTGGGAGTTCAGTTAGATGAGGGAGATCAGCCCTTGGGAGAGGGTCATCAGGGCCATCTCAGTCCTATGCTCAGTCCTCAGCCAGTGCGTCGCCATCAGGGCACAGTTATCAAAAGGGAGGTCGCGTTGGACCAGGTTCAGAAAGAAGGAGGTTCCATCATTCGGGTCGTCCAGGTGGGAGGTTCCAGTAGCAGCGGAGGGCCCCATGCCCTAAGTGTGGGTGGTTTCATTCTGAGCCCTTTTACTTGGATATACCGGTATGCTATAGGTGTGGAGTGAGAGGCCATGTTCAACGAGACTGTCGTGCACCCATTTCAGGGCACAGGTAGGGGCATTGCTCAGCCATCCAGTTCTTCAGCCGCTATATCTTCAACACGCCCTCCAGCCCGCGACCCTCAATCTCCAGCAGGGTGCGATGCAGCTAGGGGTAGAGCACGGGGTCAAGGGGGACCCAGCCGGTTCTATGCTTTGATTGGTCGCCAGAGTGCGGAGGTTTTTCCAGATGTTGTCACAGGTATTCTGACTGTTCAGTTACATGATGTTTATGCTCTTATTGATCCCGGGCCATTCTTTGTGTCGACTCCGATTGGTGATTCTATTACGGCTGTGCGAGTCTATAGGAATTGTGTTGTCACGGTGCATGGTCGGGATACCACGACCGATCTTATTGAGTTATAAATGGTAGATTTTGATGTAATTATGGGGATGGATTGGCTCTATTCATTCTTTGCTAAACTCGACTGCCGAACCAGAATTATGAGGCTCGAGTTTCCTAATGAACAAGTTATCAAGTGGGAGGGGAATAATGTTGTGCCAAGAGGTAGGATTATTTCCTACCTTGGCCTCAAAGATGATCAGAAAATGGTGCATCTACCATTTGGTCCGGGTTGCGGACACCACTTCAGAGGTGCCTGCTCCCGAATCTGTGCCTGTTGTGAATGAATTTCTTGACGTATTTTCGGACGAGCTTCCTGGGATTCCACCAGATAGAGAGATCAATTTCGGGATTGATGTATTTCCAGATACGCAACCAATATCTATTCCACCCTATCGAATGGCGCCAACAGAATTGAGAGAGTTAAAAGAACAATTGAAAGATCTATTAGAAAAGGGTTTCATTTGGCCAAGTGTGTCGACTTGGGGCGCACCGGTTCTTTTTGTTAGAAAGAAAGACGGATCGCTTCAGATGTGTATTGATTATTGGCATCTCAACAAGGTCACCATAAAAAACAAATACCCATTGCCTCGGATAGATGATTTGTTCGACCAGTTGCAAGGTGCTAAGTTCTTCTCAAAGATTGATTTGCGGATGGATGATTTGTTCTCAAAGGTTGATTTTTTCGACCATTGCCTCAGATAGATGATTGGAAATCCACTCTCTCACTCTATTGAGAATATGTATTATGTCAATGGTTTGAAGTACAGTCCATTGATTGTCTCTCGGATATGGGACAAAGGAAACAAGGTGGAATTTCTGTCAAAAATATGCACAGTCACAAATCTTGTGACTGGTGAAGTGGAGTTAGTGGCCAAGAGATACATAACATCTATGTTGCTGATTTTGAGTCCCTACAAAGTGGCGATCTCAGCTGTCTAAGAGCCGTTGATGATGATGCTGAATTATGGCACAGAAGGGTGGGGCATGCAAGCTTTTCATTACTGAACAAATTAGTCCAGAAGGACCTGGTTCACGGTCTGCTCAAGTCAAGCTTCAAGGAATACAAAGTATGTGATACTTGTGCAAAAGGAGAGCATGTCAGATCTTCATTCAATCCCAAAAAGGAAGTCAACACCTCAAGGGCACTTGATCTTCTTCCTATGGATCTATGTGGACCTATAAGGGTGCCAAGCAAAGGAGGAAAAAGATATATCATTGTAATCGTGGATGACTACTCCAGATTCACTTGGACTCTGTTCCTCAGAACCAAAGATGAGACCTTCCAAGTATTTGTTGCCTTTGTCAAGAATATCCAAGTGAAAACAGGGACAAATGTGGTGTGCATTTGATTAGATCATGGGACAGAGTTTGATAATGCAAGATTTGATGAGTTCTGTGTTGAAAATGGCATTACTCATAACTTATCAGTTCCAAGAACACCACAGAAAAATGGTGTTGTAGAAAGGAAGAATAGGACTCTTGAAGACATGGCAAGGACAATGCTAATTGACAGTGAAATTGCAAAATATTTCTAGGCAGAAGCAGCTAACACTGCATGCTATTTGATAAATAGGTGCATGATCAGGTCCCTTCTAAACAAAACGCCTTATGAGTTGCTGAATGAAAGAAAGCCCAAGCTGGCGCACCTGAGGGCTTTTGGCTACAAATGCTATGTTCTCAACAATGACAAGGGACCGCTTGGAAACATTGATGCTAAAAGTGATGAAGGAATCTTCCTGGGATACTCATCCCAAAGCAAAACTTACAAAGTATACAACAAAAGAACTCAATGAGTTGAGGAGAGTGTACATGTGATCTTTGATGAGTCTCACCTCTCTTGTGAGAAGGCGTGCATGTCGATCAAGATGGAGAACCTTTATCGGTTCCAGATGAAGTTATTGACTTGGAAAATGGAAAGGCAGACATGATGAGCCATGTCAAGGAATCCAGTGAGGATGATGCAACCACATCTCCATCCATTGGAGAGGAACCTGGTTTCACGATCACAACAACTGAAGGTGAAAATAGAGTTTTTGATGCAGTCCAAGTTACTCCACTTGATGAAGTAATAAGCGGCCAAGAACCTCAGTCAGACATACTTGGGTCCTCTACTAATGAGATTCAGGTACCAAATTGGAATCACAAAAGCTCACATCCTCTTGACAACATAATCATCCCTCTTGACTCAGGAGTTCAAACTAGATCAAAAGTAAGAAACTCACTTGCCTTTTCAGCCTTTCTTTCCCAAATAGAGCCCAAAAATATCAAAGAAGCGTTGAAAGATGCAGAATGGATTACAACCATGCTAGAGGAGATGCATCAATTTGAAAGAAACAAGGTGTGGCACCAGGTTCCTCGACCTGTAGATCGAACCATCATAGGGACCAGGTGGTTATTCAGGAACAAACTTGATGAGTTTGGAAATACAACAAGAAAAAAGGCAAGGATTATAGTTCAAGGCTACAATCAGGAAGAAGGGATTGATTATGATGAAACATTTTCTCCAGCTGATCGAATGGAACCTATCAGAATACTTATTGCCTTTGCATATTATATGGAGTTAACATTATTCCAATTGGACGTCAAAAGTGCATTTCTAAATGGCTTCCTAAAAGAAGAAGTTTATGTTAAGCAACCTTCTGGATTTAAGTGTCACGAGCATCCTAAGCATGTGTTCAAGCTGGACATTGCATTGTATGGGCTAAAGCAGGCTCCCCAGGCTTGGTATGAAAGGTTATCAAAGTTCCTTCTAAAAAATGTCTGTGGCTACAAAAGGTTTGTGGCTACTAGCTCTCCTACAGCCTCACCGGAAAAGCAGGGTGAACAGGGTAACATGGTCGAAGAAGGAAATCAGGAAATCTCTAGTCTCGCTATGAAAGACGACTCAAGTGCAAGCCAAAAGGCTAGTCCTGACAATGCTGACTCACCCAAGACAGGTCTTGAGTCTACAAATAACACTCCTCCTTCTGCTGAGATTTCCATGGAACCACAAGAAAAAGAGGAAATAGAAAACATGCTCTCCATAGCTGCTGAAGGGATTTTTGTTGAGGAATTTGTAGAGGGGTCTGAGCCTCAGGAGGAAATGCCTCAGGCCATAATATATGGGAGAGAGATTGTGCCAGTTAAAAAATCAGCACATGATGATACTACTGGGGTCCCTAATGATGGACTCAATCCCTTCACGGAGGATCCAGCTCAGGGGTCATCTCCCCAGGTTAGTATTGATCCTGCCCCTCTCCCCATTTTTATGATGAACCCCTGTCTATGGTGGTGACTGAGATGCAGTCTGATAGTGAATATGATTTAGGTGATTTCTGGCTTTATCAGGGCTAGGATTAAGCCAGTTGCAACTCCAGAGACAACCCCTAAGAGACCCGCTACAAGGTTGCAAAAGAAGGAGGCTCTTGAGTCTGCTCTTAAGAAAAGTCAAAGGAGTCAAAGAAGGAGAAAGTTGGTGAAGGATGGAAAAGCTGTACATGAAAAGGTTGTTCCTGTTGTCAATGTGGATGAGGAATTAGAAGAGGAACCTAGTTCCTTGACTAACAAGCCCTCGAAGCAGAAGCACTCTCTCTCTCCAAATCCAAAAGGAACATTTATGTAAGTGTTAAGAGTCCAACCCAGAGTGATGATGTTATTTCTAGTGAAACGTTTGTGGAAAAATCTGGTGATAAGGTAGTGAAAGAGACTAATGGAAAATATGATGATGAAGTGGTGGAGGATTCTGGTGAACATGTTCCTGAAAAGTCAGTAGAGAAGGAAAAGTCGACTCTCAAGTCAGTGAAGAGAAAGATGGATGTTGATGCAGAATCTGATTCCTCCAAGAAAGTAAAAGTTGATGAATCCCAAAGTTCTGGGAAAGGAAAGTTTAGAAATCAGAAGGTACTGTGGGGTCGCACTTTTTCCCCTGATATTATGGAGCTTGCTAAGATGCGGCAGTTAGTGGAAATTTGTGATTTTCAACAATGGACTCATTTGTTTACAAATAATTTTCCAAAAGTGTATGAGGACGAAGTGTTGAGCTTCTATGCCGACTTCTTCAAAGTTGAAGATGATCACATCTGCGTGTTGGTATATGGGATTGACATAGTTATGGACTCTGCCTTGCTGGGGTCAATTCTGTGTGTTCCTGCTGAAGGGTTGTCATATGTTCAAGGCGCATGCTCTTCCAATTTCATAAATGCTATAGTTAAGGACAAGGCAATCCAGCAGGGGGAACGAGTGCACAAGAAGGCACTGCTTCCAGTATATAAGGTGCTATTTTAGATGGTAAACAAATTGTTGTTTCCCCGCGCTGAGAGGAGATCTATTATGTCCAAAGCTGACCTAGTCCTTATGGAAGCCTTAGATGGCTTCACTACCATCAATCTGCTTGGGATAACGATTAAGCATAAGCAAAAAGTGGCAGACTTTAAGGATGGCAACCATGGACTATCTTATGGGTTTCTTCTCACAAAGGTGTTCGAGTTCTTCAAGGTACCTCTGGGATAGGCCAAAAGTGGGCACTAGGAAGCAAACTTTCTCCAAGACCACTCTTGAGGAGTGTGAGTGTATTGAAAAGGTCGGAGGAGTTGGAAGCACCTCTACTATCTCTCAACTGATAAATGCTCAGAATAGTGCTACAGAGGAGATCAGGAACTTAAAGGCAAGGAATGAGATTCTTGAGAGTCAGCTCAGTCAGCTACAAGAGGTACCTGGTTCCGGTAGTTCTCACAGCTCAGAAGTTGCCCACCTGACTAAGGAGAATATTGAGCTCAGGAAACAAGTGGAGGACCTGAAAGAAAGACTGCTCAATGAGAAAATGTCTGCGAATGCTCGCATGGATCTTCCCCTCAAAACTCTTGCCCCTTCTCTAAGCTTTCTTCCTCCAGTGCCCCCTAAGCAGTGTCTCATTCAATGTCTAGTTTTCCAGTGTCCGTCTCTTATGAATGTTTCTAATGATGTTTTTGTTGTTGTTTTTGAATTGTGGATGGTAACATTGAATCTGCTCCAATTGTAAAATCCAAACTGGTTTATGGAAGCTTTTCCCCTTTTGCCGTGTATAAAATTGTTCTTTTGTCTCTGTTTTCTATCATGTTTGTGTGCACACAAGTGGCATGAGTTAACCACGCTGGACTTCTTTTTGCTTTTACCTAGCTTTCTTATTTATATGATGCCAAAAGGGGGAATAATTATGAATAATTGAATAATGATGTGCACTTATTAAGGGGAAATACAGATTCAGGGGGAAACTCAATGGCCTTCCTAGTTCACAGTTTGGTTCTTTGTAGTTATTCATAGAATTTTCAATTATAAGTTTGTCATCATTAAAAAGAGGGAAATTGATAGGTTACAAGTACATGTGTTTTATGTTTTGATGATCTAACAAACTTAATGTCAAGAACCAGATAAGGAACCTGATCCACATCTGGTCCACATTCTCAAGCGCATGGAAATAACCAGATTTAAGCCGGAGATGTTTGTAAGTATTTCAAAAGTTAAAGAATCAACAAGGGAAACAGATGGACTTCAGTTCCCCTGGTGATTATACCAAGTCAACTATCCAACAACTGGAAAGTGACTGCCTGCATATGCAACAGTCACTTCCATTGGGAAGGACCTTGTACCTAAGTTTCTTACATCATTCAAGTGATGTCATCAATGTTATATTAACATTAAACCAATGAAAAAACATCACTTTAACACTTAGAAAATTCACTCAAGCACTCCAATCGTGATTGATTGTCCAGTTAACAATTCTCAAGTGCATCAAGAACAAAGAACAATACTGCTACAGACCAGTTCCCCATATCAAGTGTTTGTATGTCCTTAGTTGATTAACTTTGTTAATACTCTTACTTGTAATTCCTATTTATCTTACTTAGAAGCATTGTGTAGGAAACTCTTGTAAATCATAAACCCCCGTGTTTGTGTCTTGGCTAGAGTCAGTCAAGTTGTAAAGTCTTTGTAATAGAGGTATTAAAAATTGGCTTGTAATAGGTGTGTTACAAGTTAGTAAGGGATTAAGGAGTTAATTCCTAGGTTAAAATAGGTTGTAATCTAAACGTTTTGCTCAGTAGTGAAGTTGAAATCCTACAAGGGTAGGTCGTGGTTTTTAATCCCGTTGAGCTGGAAATTTTCCACGTAAAAACTCTCCGTGTTATTTACTTTCTGTTGTGTTTGCATAATCTGTGAAAACTGATAGAGAACTTGGTTCTCTATAGTGTTTGGTGGGCCCTCGAATTCTATCACTACTGGTGTTACATCTAAGTTTCAGTCATGATAATTGTACAAAACTAAATCCTATCTATTTTTATTGCAGGAATCAAGACACCAACAAAAGGAAATAAGCTATCAAACGAGCTGATAAGGAAGGATAATAAGTTGATTATTCTAAATCAAAGGAGACAATGCTATATCAAAGGACAAGAATCCATCAAAAAGGAAACCAAATCAGTCTTGCCATCTCAGTCTCAATCAAAGGATATCAAGACTGTCCAACAAGGAAATCCAACTCGAGAATATCAAGCATCTCCTCAAAGACGATATTGAAGATTGACTAGACAAATCGAGTCTCAAATCACTCCATAAAATGAGGACATGATAAGGAAGGACATAAATGAATGTAGCCCATTTCAAGTGCAAGATTCGAGGGGCACTCCTTGGGTCAAATCTCTTAGAGGATTCAGTGCCTCAATCAGATCAATCTGTAATGGCTCTCAAACTCTCCTATAAGAAGACTGCCTAGTTCAAGAAGAAGATTTATGCAAACTACAAACACTGTCTTCTAAGTCTCTCTAGTTCTTAACACAAGCATTGTATTCTTTAGTTTACAAGTTTCATCAAAGATAGAAAGAGTTAGAAAACAAAATAGAATTGTGTCAACATCTAGAAATTATAGTTGCTAAACATCATTGGTGGTGAACGAATTAAAACCATCATTATTGTAATTATTTATTAAGATCTGAGAGAACCCTTGTGACCCAAGAAAAAATAGATGTAAGTACCACACCGGTACCGAACCAGTGTAAAAATTGCTATGTCTTGTTCTGCTTTCAATTTCGTTCATCTCTATATTATATGTTTGTTGTACGAAAACCAGTCGAGTAAACTTACACTTAATCAACAAAGTCTTAATAGACCACAATTCACCCCCCCCCCCCCCCCCCCCCCCCCCCCCGTTGTACTTTCAATTGGAATCAGAGCAAGGCTCACAAGCTTTGCTTAACAGCTAGTGAGGAAAAGAGATCAGGGGGTCAAACACAGCCGTCAGTGAATTATTTCAAGAAGGAACCTCTAAGGTATGACCTCCATATTTCAACAGACAACACTTTTCTCACTGGAAGATTCGTATGGAAACATACACTATGTCATATGACATCAAAGTTTGGCATTTGATCAAAAATGAAAAAATTTCAATTCCACCAAAGAAAGATGCAAATGGTCAAGTCATTATATCAACTGATCTACTTGACTTAGATGATTGCACTGATGAACAAGTTACTGTCATAACTGTGAATGCCAAAGCAAAATATCTACTGTATAATGCTATAAGTGGATAAGAGTATGAAAAAATTTCAAGTTGTGAAACTGCTAAGGAAATATGGGATAAATTGGAGGTCACATATGAAGGAACCAACAAGGTGAAAGAAACAAGGATAAATCTTCTAGTTCGTGACTATGAGCAATTTCAAATGAAGGATGGAGAATTAGTGGAGGAAATGTTCTCTAGGTTCAGCAAAATCCTTGGAGATCTAAAATCTTTTGGTAGACCAATAAAGAGCGGAGAACAGGTCAGAAAAACTCTTAGAAGTCTACCCACAATTTGGTAGCCCAAGGTTATTGCTTTGGAATGTCAGTATCTTGACAAAATGTCTTATGATGAAATTAGAGGTGATCTAATTGCCTTTGAGAAAACTCACTTGGACAGGAAAATTCAACAAGAAAAGAAGAAAACAGTTGCCTTTAAAGAAACTGTGGTTGAACCAGAAGATGAAGAGGAAGATGAAGGAGGAGAACAGGATGAAAACATGGCCATGCTTTCTCAAGTTGTAACAAGCATGATGAGAAAAAACAGAAATAGCAGAAGAGGGAAATCAAACTTCATAAAAGGAAGGACAAATAATGAAAATGATAAAAATGATGGAAGATGCTATGAATGTGGAAAATATGGACACATTCAAGCTGATTGTCCTGAACTGAAGAAGAAGCTCAACAGTAACCTTCAAAAGAAGAAGTCCTTTGGAGCCTGGAATTATGAAGAAAAATCTGACCATGAAAAAATTGCAAATATGTGTTTCATGGACATAAAAGAAGATAGCAATGAATACTCAGGAGAGCTTGGGCTCATGGCATACGAGGGATCATATGAGGAAGAAGACTAGTGAACTTGGTCTTATGGAAGACGAGGGAACCTATGAGGTACGTCTTCCTACATTTCCCAACTGTTATGAACTTCAACAATTTTTTTTATATTGATCTTGCAGATATTGAAAGAGTTCTAAATGAACTCAGAGAAATCCAAAGAGAAAAGAAAGACTGGGCCTTGAAGCTGGAAGTTTGTGAAATTGAGTGTAACATGCTTCAAGATGAAGTAAATGAACTTTAACTTCAACTGAATGGATTACAAAAATCCACCAGTCATAATTCTGTCAAATCAAATCAGACTACTCCTCATAATTCTTTGATTAGAACTAAAAATTATCATGCATGCTCTTACTATGGTAAAAATGGTCATAATACTAACCAATGCAGGAACAGAATGAGAGAAGAAAGAGTTTCTGAAAATCCCAATAACCCATCATGTTTTTATAGTGGTAAACATGGTCACACTTCTAACCGTTGCAGGTTCAAGGACAACAGGAGATGGGTCTAGCAACCTAAATCCTCTAATCAAGCTAACACTCAGAAATCTAACCATTCAGGACCCAAACAGGCTCGGGTACCTAAAAAAAAGTAATTTTGTTTTGCAGGAACACTGCAAGAAGAATTGAAAAAGAAATGGTATCTTGACAGCGCGTGTTCCAAACATATGACTGGTGACAAACAATTATTCAAAACAGTCACCAAATTAGATGGAGGAACAATTACCTTTGGAGATAAATCAAAAGGAAACGTAATTGGAGTTGGAAAAGTTCCTCTAAGCTCAACATGTGATATGGACGAAGTATACCTAGTTGATGAACTTGGTTACAATCTTCTCAATATCAGTCAACTATGTGACAATGACTATGAGGTTCGTTTGAAGAAACACGACTGGTTTATAGAAGATGAATCAGGTAAGGTTATTCTCTCAAGTAATAGAGACATGAATGTCTACACTATCAGCAATGTAGATAGTCTTGGTGATCAAATTTGTCTTGCTTCTATGATTAATGATCCTTGGGTTTGGCATAGAAATCTTGGCATGCTAGCATGCATATTATTAAAAAACTTCCTAAACATGATCTTGTCATTGGTCTTCCAAAACTAGATTTTTCAAAAGATCATATTTGTGATGCATGTCAACTAGGAAAACAAACTCGTTCATCTTCCAAAATCAAAAACATTATTTCTACTACTAAACCTCTTCAACTATTGCATATGGATTTGTTTGGTCCAACTAGAACTCCTAGTATAGGTGGTAGAAATATATTTTTGTTATTGTGGATGATTTTTCTCGATTTACGTGGAGGTTATATTTTTAAGTCATAAAGATGAAGCTTTAAGAAATTTTGAAGTCTTTTTTAAGAAGGTTCAACTTGAAAAGGGATACTATATTTCCACTATCAGAAGTGATCACGGAGGAGAGTTTGAAAGCAGAGATTTTAAAAACTTTTGAATGACCAAGGATCTCTCACAAATTTTTTTCACCAAGGTCACCTCAACAGAATGGAGTAGTAGAACATAAAAATAGAACCTTACAGGACATGGCAAGAACCATGATTGTGGAAAACTCTCTACCTCACCACTTCTGGGCAGAAGCTTTGAGAGAATGTCATATCATCAACATGTGTTTGATTAGTCCCATTCTTAAAAAGACTCTATATGAGCTATGGAATGGTAAGAAATCCAACATCAGCTACTTTCACCCATTTGGATGCAAATGCTTCATTCACAATAATGGAAAGGACAATCTGGGTAAGTTTGATCCAAAAAGTGACGAAGATATATTTCTTGGATACTCCCCCTCAGGTAGAGTATATAGGGTTTACAATAAAATAACCTTATGTATTGAAGAATCAATTCATGTTATTTTTGTTGATACTAACCCTTGCTCAAGGAATGAAAAACTTCCTGAAGATGAGGAAATTTCTATTGTCCAAAAGTCTGTTGTTGTAGGAAAAGACTATCAAGATGAGTCAACTGGTCAGCAGAATCAGTCAACTGAGGAGCACATTGAAATTCATGAATCTTCCTCAACAGAACAATCGATTACTGAAGAAAGGGAACCAGCCACAAACATTCCAAATGAGTGAAAAAGTGAACCTGGATATCCTCACAAATTCATTATCGGAAATCCACATGAAGGAATCACTACAAGAAGATCTCAAAAGCTCAACTCACACATGGCTCTGATTTCTCAACTTGAGCCAAAGAAAGTGGATGGAGCACTGAAATACGTTTACTGGATCAAAGCAATGAAAGATGAACTTTATCAATTTAAAAGAAATAAAGTATGAGAATTGGTTCCAAATCTCGAAATGCTTCTATTGTAAGAACCAAATGGGTGTTCAGAAATAAGTTGAATGAATCCGGACAAGTGGTTCGAAATAAAGCACGGCTAGTTGCACAAGGTTACTCTCAGCAAGAAGGAATCGACTACGATGAAACATTTGAACTTGTAGCAATATTGGAATCTATTCGAATATTACTTGCTTTTGCTGCTCATAAAGGATTCAAACTATATCAAATGGATGTAAAAGCGCTTTTCTAAATGGATACATCTCTGAAGAAGTGTATATGAAGCAACCTCCTGGATTTGTAAATGATACTCTCCCAGATCATGTATACAAGCTGACTAAAGGTCTGTACGGACTCAAGCAAGCTCCTCGAGCCTGGTATGAAAAATTCAGTTCTTTCCTTCTAAATCAAGGTTTCAAACGAGGTAATATTGATACAACTCTGTTCATTAAGCACTCAAATTCAAGTAATCTTCTTACTCAAATTTATGTTGACGATATTATTTTTGGGAGTCCTAACTTTGTTCTATGTGAAGAATTTACTCACTCTATGAAAAGAGAATTTGAAATGAGCATGCTTGGAGAAATGAGCATGCTTGGAGAATTAACCTTCTTTCTTGTAAACCAAGTACATTAAAGAACTTATAAAAAAGTTTGGCATGGAGAATGTTAAGTCCATTGGGACTCCAATGAGTCCAACAACTATGCTTGATGAAGATAACAACAAAAAAAGTGTTGATGAATCTATGTATAGAGGAATGATTGGATCCTTATTATATCTCACTGCTAGTCCACTAGATATTATGTTTAGTGTTTGTAAATGTGCAAGGTTTCAGTGTGCTCCAAAGGAATCCCATCTTACTACTGTTAAACACATTATAAGATATCTTATTGGGACCTCTGTATTAGGATTATAGTATGATCACTCTAACAATTTTGTTTTAAAAGTTTTTTCAGATGCAGATTTTGCAGGTGATAAGATAGACAGGAAAAGTACTAGTGGAACATGCCAACTGTTGGAAATGCACTAGTCTCCTAGCATAGCAAGAAACAAAATTGTATTGCCTTATCAACAACTGAAGCATAATATTTAGTTGTTGGAAGTTGTTGTACATAAGTTTTGTGGATCATGCATCAACTTCTCGACTATGATTTATCTCTTACCTCTACTCCTATATTTTTTGATAATACTAGTGCTATATGTTTGTCAAAAAATTATGTGCATCACTCTAGAGCAAAGAATATAGAAATAAAGCATCATTTTATCCGTGATTATGTTGCTAAAGGTGATATTGTATTAGAATTCATTAGCACTGAATCTCAACTTACTGATATTTTTACAAAACTTCTTTTAGAATACATATTTTGTTTACTGCGGAAAAGATTGGCATTATGTCTACTTTGTAAAACAAATCTTTTGTATAATTTTAAGATATTTTATTTCCTTTCTTATGTGTGTTTCATTTTACTTTGATGCAAGTATAATTATTATTTTTCCATCTGTATCGTCGAAACATCTTCTCAGAAGAGTCATTTCCTTCTGAATCCGTCCTTTCCTTTAACCAATACAACTCTTCAATCTTCCCAACGCCTAGATAAGAACCTTATTCTCTCCATTTCACTCTTCATCCTCTCCAAAAAAATTCTCTCACCATGGCAAAAATAAATCTCTCATCTTCTACTGCAACTAGATGAAGCAGACGGTTTCAAAAAACCCAAAATCCTGAAGAAACTGTAGACCTGGAATCATCCATTGACTCAGATTTTCTCAAAATCGATAATGAAAGAAGTGAATCTTGGAAGACCTTACCATTTCTCAAAACCGACAATGAAAGCAGCGAATCTTCGGAAGACCTTCCCATTAGCGAGAAAAAGGCAGGAAAAAGGCCCATGGAGCAAACCCCGAAAAAGCCTGCATGCAAAAAAGGAAAAGTGAAAAGTACGGAATTTGGACCAAAGGACAAATTAATCTTCTATGGACCAAGTGAGAAATCAAGGTTTGAGTCTAATAATTCAAAATCTATGGCTTCTGGATGCTCTGTAAGTGTCTCTCTTATGAAAAATCTGCACTTGATGTGATTGCTATCTTTTATTTTCAACGTCTTTCTTCTCTGTTCAATACTATTGAGAACTCTGTGTATGAAGAGCATGTGAGATTGTTCTATGCTAATTTGTTTGTGAATGATAAAGATGATTTGGAATCCATGGTTTTAGGCACTCGAATTGTTCTTGATTCTTATCAATTTGAGAAGATCTTTTCCGCTAAGTTTAATGGGTATGATGTTTTTGTGCAAAATTCCTGGCCAAAAGATTTTGAAGTTTCCTTATAAGAAGCAAAAGCCTTTCTGTCTGATAATCCTACCGACATTGGTCCCAAGAATCTAAAGTTTGAACACCGTGTTTTGGCCCACATGATATCCACCACTTTACTTCCTAGAACTGGGTCCCTTAGCCTTTTATTTACAAGAGATATCGTTGTCCCTTACTGTCTTGTAAACAATAAATGACTTGACTGGTTTGTGTGGATTCGTAAATATATGCTTGAGAGTATCAGAGATATATCCTCTGCTGCTGCTTGTCTAACCCATGACCTACTTATCTCACACATTCTTGAAGTTATGAAGGTATACTTGGCACCTTTTCACACCCAAGATATTACCAGTACCTATTATAAGGCAACCTTTTCTATGATACGTTACACCTTGAGTGATGTGATTGCTATCTTTGATTTTCAATGTCTTTCCTCTATGTTCAATACTATTGGGAACTCTGTGTATGAAGAGCATATGAGAATGTTCTATGCTAATTTGTTCGTGAATGATAAATATGATTTGGAATCCATGGTTTTAGGCACTCAAATTTTTCTTGATTCTTATCAATTTGAGAAGATTTTTTCTTCTAAGTTTAATCGGTATGATATTTTTGTGCAAAATTCCTGGCCAAAAGATTTTGAAGTTTCCTCAGAAGAAGAAAAATCCTTTCTGTCTGATAATCCTCCCGACATTGGTCCCAAGAATCTAAAGTTTGAACACCGTATTTTAGCCCACATGATAGCCACCACTTCCTAGAACTGGGTCCCTTAGCACTTTGTCTACAAGAGATATCTCTGTTCTTTACTGTCTTGTAAACAATAAATGACTTGACTGGTTTGTGTGGGTTCGTCAATATATGCTTGAGAGTATCAGGGATATATCCTCTGCTGCTGCTTGTCTACCTTATAACCTATTTATCTCACATATTCTTGAAGTTATGAAGGTAGACTTGGAACCTTTCACACCCAAGCATATTACCAGTACTTATGATAAGAGAACCTTTTCTATGATGGATTACACCTTGAGTGATGATGGATGAATTAAGCGCGCCAAAGTTGAAAGTGTCCCAGTGCAATTTGAAGCTCTCACTGAACAAACAGAGTCTCAGTCGACTGCCTCTCAAAATCTTCAGCAGATTTAGCAATATCTAGATGGGGTAAAACTACTGCTCATTGAGATGAAAGAATAGGTGGACAAAATCAGGGAAGTCAACAAGGAAACATGTACAGAGGTGGCCAAGCTTAGGATGAATATGGGAGCCTCACGGATACAAGGAACCAGGGCATTCAACTCCACGACAGAAAAGATGGACAAGTTGGTCAAAGATGTCGAAACCTCCTATGACTCCTTCTGCACCATAGTGATCAATACCCTCAAGTAATTCCTAGGGAGAAATTAAGGTGTGTTTGTGTGTATTAAAGATAATTTTTTTGCTTGCTTTTGTTTTGAAACTTATTTTTGCTTTGGTCTGTAAGAACCATCCTCTATGTCTCTGCTGAAGGCATTACTTTTTGTGCCCTAACTAGTACGCTTATTATCAGTATATTACTTCCTATGTTATACTTGGCTTGAATTTTCTTTCCTTTTTGATTGATGTCAAAGGAGGAGAACAATATGGAGAAGTAAATCATCAACTCAGGGGGAGAAGCGATGAGTACAACTCAGAAAGAGCAGGCATCTCAAGTGATGAAAGGGAAGTATACTTGTTTACTCTCTCTTTATTGTCATCATCAAAAATGGGGGTTTGTTAAATCTAAGTTTCAATGATGACAATTGTGCAAAACTAAATCCTATCTATTTTGATTGCAGGAATCAAGGCACCAATAAAAGGAAAGAAGCTATCAAAGGAGCTAATAAGGAAGGACAAGAAGTCGATGATGCTAAATCAAAGGAGACGATGATAGATCAAAGGACAAGAAGCCATAAAAAAGGAAACCAAATCAGTCTTGCCATCTCAGTCTCAATCAAAGGATATCAAGACTGTCCAACAAGGAAATGCAGCTCGAGAATATTAAGCATCTCCTCAAAGACGATATTGAGGATTGACTAGACAAATCGAAGCCTCAAATCACTCCATAAAATGAGGACATGATAAGGAAAGACATAAATGAATGTAGCCCATTTCAAGTGCAAGATTTGAGGGGAACTCCTTGGGTCAAATCTCTTAGATGATTCAGTACCTTAATCAGATCAATCTGCAACGACTCTCAAACTCTCCTATAAGAAGACTGCCTAGTTCAAGAAGAAGATTTACGCAAACTACAAACATTGTCTTCTAAGTCTCTCTAGTTCTTAACACAAGCACTGTATTTTTCAGTTGACAAGTGTCATAAAAGATAGGAAGAGTTAGAAAACAAAAGAGAGTTGTGTCAATATCCAAAAATTATAGTTGCTAAACATCGTTGGTGGTGAACGAATTAAAACCATCAATGTTGTAATTATTTTGTCAAGATCTAAGAGAGCCCTTGTGACCCAAGGGAAATTGAACGTAAGTACCACACCGGTACCGAACCAGTATAAAAGTTGTTGTGTCTTGTTCTGCTTTCAATTCGTTTGGTTCATCTCTATATTATATGTTTTTGTACGAAAATAAGTCAACTAAACTCGCACTTAGTCAACCAAGTTTTAATAAACCACAATTTATCCCCCCCCCCCCCTCTTTTACTTTTAACTGGATAATATGAAAAGAAGATTTTGATACTCGAAGAGAAATATTAGTATGCGAAAGAAGATATTTATGTATTGAAGGAGAAACTCAAAGAAGCTGAAGAAGAAAATAATCAATTGCAGAAGAAATTGATCACATCCAATTCATACCTCAAATAATGGAATATAAATTTATTGTTACAATAATAAAACACAACGTGAGTCGAGGTCAAACCACAAGGAGTTTAGATTGGGTGTTAAGGTTAACACTTAAGAGAGCAACTTGAAATAACTAAATTTAACTTCCAGACAAAGGTATGTATCCATTTTATTAATTAGATTACTAAGAATTGTGACTAAGATAACAAATAATTAAGAATTAAAATATTTTTGAAGTTTTAGATGTAACACCTGGAAAAATTTCAAAGTGTTATAAGACTATTAAGGAGATTGCCGTGTGTTAATTATACTAATTCGGGTATAAGTGATGCGAGACTAAATTGCATAGTTTAACATGTGATATACCTTACATTTTATGCGCATTAATGATAAAATTACACTTGTTATGTGCTTAATGGAGTTTATTTCATGTGTAGGTGAAGTGGAGATGGAAACGGAGCTAAAAGGATGAAAATACGTCGAAAAATACGCGAAAGGAGACACCCGGGCGATAGCCGGGCGACAGAGCCAAACAGCCAGCCCTACCTGACGTTAGGGCTGAAACGCCAGCCCTACCCTGGCGTTAGCTAGGCGTTAGGGCTGAAACGCCAGCC
>ML438297.1:0-65252 GCA_005239525.1 Nicotiana knightiana | reverse complement strand
GTACAAAGGCATACACAATGCCCCAACCTCATGGCGCACAGCCGTATCAAACTCAACATCATGTCGCACAACCGTATCAAACTCAACATCATGCCGCACAGCCATATCAAACTCAACATAATGGCGCACAACCGTATCAAACTATCAAACAACTTATAAAGTAATTTTTTTTTTGTACTTTAATTAAAATAATATAGTTGCGGCTGGTCTAAGAGCATTGATTCTGCCAAGCGCACGCTTGTTCCAACACATGGACCAGGCAGAAAAAACATATTTTTAAAACGGATTTTAGAAAAGCAAGTACCAAAGCTTAAAGTCTCACTTACCGCGCTAACGGGAAGTTCCCCAAATCTTACAACGCCTAGAACACCAACCAAAAGGCCTCCAATGACCTCAATATATTCAAAATATTGAATAACACGTCCTAATTAGTCTAAGTAAATATTATTTTTTCCACAACTTTAGGAAAAGTCAAAACCAAGATCAACTCTCGGTCCTATTAATAAAGAATCTAGCAGTACAAAAATCAGAACAGTGGCTTCTGAAATAACTCTTCAGTTTTGAAATTCTACTTGTGCTGTAAATCCACCACTATATTATTATACAACTTCATATGCCATCAACATTACACAAACATATGCCTTCCTCCTTATTACCCAATCATTAGGTGACCATTATATCATAAATTAAAGAGATAAAATTGCAGAAACTTTCTTCCAAAACAGACTACTCCAACCTTAGAATTTCAAATAACTTTTGTTAACCCACTAACTAATTAGTTATTATAATCATTAGTATTTTCCCCCCCAATCATTACCTAATAATTGTAATATATGCATATTAATCTTCATCCCAGTTGCATATACAAATCAGTAAAGCTAGTTTTCAATTTAAATTGGCAGTGACTTTTCGTTCAACTGCTGAAAGTTGAGACTAAGCACTTTTAAAATTTCCAATTCTCAATCAGTGCAATCCCTACCCTCTAATTATTAATGACCACTTTCTCAAACTTAAATGCACATACAAACGGAAGGATAATGATATTAATATACCTGACTGCTTTGATCTCTCTACCAAAGTTCCCGCACAGTGCCAATTGTTCAAATTAAATTAACTGATATTTTTCTAGTTTAGTGCCAACTTCTGCTCACCCTCCATGTAAATTTTCCTATCTTGAAACCAAGAAGTTAATTATTTTATTTTTATCTACTCCCTAGGTCAAACCAGATAGTTACGATTTTTTTTTTCGTTTAATAACCTTAGGTGGAGTTATGAAATTAGTCACTGGACACTTATTTTATGCACTATCTGATATATTATTATAAATTTTCTTGCGCTAACTTAATATTTGACCCAATATCTATACATAAAATTATTTTTCTAGTCTCACAATTAACAAGTATATAAAAAAATTCGGATTATTACATTCTCCCCCACATAAACAAACGTTCGTCCTCGAACGAGTTAGAAAGTGTACCTGACATCTCAAACAACTGGGAGTACTTGCTTTGCATGTCTACTTAGGACTCCCATGTAGCTTCCTATGTAGGATGGTTGCGCCATAATACTTTCACTGAAGGGACCTTTTTCGATCTCAATTGTCGCACTTGTCTCTCAAGAATAGCTATGGGACCTTCTTCATAAGTTAAGTTCTCATCAAGCTCCACATCCTCTGGCTGAATCATATGACTATCATCATGAACATATCGTCTAAGCATAGACACATGAAATACGGGATGAACCGCAGACAGCCTCGGAGGCAAGGCAAGTTTATACGCCACCGACCCGATTCGATCTAAAATCTCATACGGACCAATATACCTCGGACTTAGATTACCTTTGCGCCCAAATCGCATGACTCCTTTCATAGGGGACACCTTCAAAAAGACTTTTTCTCCTTTCATGAACTCCAAATCACGAACTCTCTTATATGCGTAGGATTTTTGTCTACTTTGAGTTGTCTGAAGTCATTCTCGTATCAATGAAACTTTCTCCAAAGCTTGCTGAACCAAATTCAGACCCAATAGTTGTGCTTCACCAGGTTCAAACCACCCAACCGGCGAACGACACTTACGACCATATAAAGCTTCAAACGGTGCCATCTGTACACTCGACTGATCGCTGTTATTATAAGCAAACTCTGCTAACGGAAACTGATCGTCCCAATGACCACCAAAATCAATTGCACAAGCTCTAAGCACGTCCTCTAAGATCTGAATAACCCGCTCGGACTGTCCGTCCGTCTGTGGATGGAAAGTTGTGCTCAACTCAACCTGAGAACCCAACGACTTCTGAAAAGACTTCCAAAACTCAGCAGTAAACTGTGCACCCCGATTTGATATTATAGAAATAGGCACACCATGAACTCGAACTATTTCACGGAGGTAAATATCTGCTAACTGTTCTGTAGTGTGAGTAACTCGAACCGGTATAAAATGCACGGACTTTGTGAGTCTGTCCACGATCACCCATAATGAATCATGTTTTCTAAAAGTACGTGGCAACCCAACTATCCATAGTAATCCTTTCCCACTTCCACTCCGGGATAATTAAATTCTGCATCACACCGCCTGGTTTTTGGTGTTCATATTTCACCTGCTGACAATTTAAGCAACTAGTCACATGTTTCAAAATATCATATTTCATACCTTTCCACCAGTACAATTCACGCAAGTCTTGATACATTTTGGTAGCACTTGGATGGATAGAGTAGCGGGAATTATGAGTTTCTTCGAGAATCAACTGCTTCACATCACCTACCATGGGGATACACAATCTACCATGTCGACGTAGCACACCTTCATTGTCAATAGCAAAGGTCTTAACACCACCATTATGCACGCGATCACGAAGTTTAGCAAGACAGGAATCTTCAAATTGACGAGCCTTGACCTGTCCAACCAAGGATGGTTGCGCTACCAAACCCGCAAGTAATCTGCCCGGCAATGTATGATCAATACGCACTCCCTGATTGGACAACACCTGAATATCCATAACCATAGGTCGTTCTTCAGCAGTAAATCGGGCCAAGCTACCCATAGACTTTCTACTCAAGGCGTCTGCCACCACATTCGCCTTCCCGGGATGATATAAAATAGTAAGATCATAATCTTTAAGTAATTCTAACCACCGTCTCTGCCTCAGATTCAAATCTCTTTGCTTGAATATATATTGCAGACTCTTGTGATCAGTATAGATTTCACACGGCTCACCATAAAGATAGTGACGTCGGATCTTAAGTGCAAATATGATCGCAGCCAATTCCAAGTCATGAGTTGGATAATGCTTTTCATGGTTCTTTAACTGCCGATAAGCATAAGCTACAACCTTGCCATTCTGCATCAACACACAACCCAAATCGACTCGAGACGCATCACAATAAATAGTAAAACCCCTTGCACCTGTAGGTAGTGTCAAAATCGGAGTTGTAGTCAATGCAGTCTTCAACTTCTGAAAACTTTCTTCACACTCATTTGACCACTGAAATGCCACACCTTTCTGAGTCAATCGAGTCAATGGATTGTCTATCTTTGATAAACCCTCAACAAACCTTCTATAATATCCGGCTAGGCCTAAGAAGCTACGTATCTCTGTAGGAGTAGTGGGCCGAGGCCAATCTCGAACTGCCTCTATCTTCTTTGGATCAACTTGAATCCCATCTCGTGACACCACATGTCCCAAAAGAGAAACTGTATCCAGCCAAAATTCACACTTTGAGAACTTGGCATAAAGCTTTCGCTCCCTAAGTGTCTATAGCACAACTCTCAAGTGTTGTTCATGTTCTGCCTCACTTCGAGAGTAGACCAAAATGTCATCAATAAATACAATCACAAAATGATCTAAGAATGGCTTGAATACCCGGTTCATGAGGTCCATAAATGTTGCGGGGGCATTAGTAAGCCCAAAGGACATCACCAAAAATTCAAAATGCCCGTACCTGGTACGAAACACTGTCTTGGATATATCCTCGGTCTTAATTCTCAGCTGATGGTAACCCGATCTCAGGTCAATATTTGAAAAGTGGGTTGCACCCTGTAGCTGGTCGAATAGATCATCAATATGTGGAAATGGATATTTATTCTTGATCGTACACCTTATTCAGCTGCCTGTAATCAATACACATTCTCATCGTGCCATCTTTCTTCTTAACAAATAACACAGGTGCACCCCCAAGGCGACATACTAGGCCTGATCAATCTCTTATCAAGTAGCTCTTGAAGTTGGTCCTTTAGTTCTCTCAACTCCGCTGGATCCATACGGTATAGAGGAATAGAGATAGGTTGAGTTCCTGGCACCAAATCAATATTGAACTCAATTTCTCTTGTCGGAGGCAGCCCAGGTAAATCTTCTAGAAACACATCAGCAAATTCTCGAACAACTGGAACGCTATCAATAGTAACATCCTCCAAGTGTGTATCATGAACGGTAGCAATAAAACCCAAACGCCCATTATTAATCATTCGACGTCCTTTTACATAGGATATTATTTTTCCCTGAGTCAGAGGAGTTCTGCCTTTCCACACTAAACATGGTTCTCCAGCAAAATCAAAACGTATAAGCTTGGAATGACAATCAACTGAACCATAACATTACACTAACCAATCCATACCCATAATTACATCAAAGTCGGACATAGGAAACACTAGTAGATCCACCACGGTGTCCCTATCCTGAATAAATATCACACAGTCTCTATAGACTTTATCCACAGATATAGACTCCCCCACTGGGGTCACCACAATATAAGGCACATTAAGAGACTCAACTCCTCGTTCTAAGTATATGGAAAAAGATGGAGATACATATGAATACGTAGAACCAAGATCAATAAGAGCATAAGCCCCATAAGAACCGATAGTGATAATACCTGTGACTACTGCATTAGATGCCTCAGCATCCTTTCTGGCCATAGAAAAGAATCTCGGTGGCCCACCCGCTCCCTGAGTAGTTTGTGCACCCTGCCGACCCTGTCCACGAGCAACTTGCGGAGCGGCTCTAGCTGGCTGAGTCGGAGTCTGTGTACCTGTAAACATTCTCTGCGGCTGTGGAATAGCATGGCTAGTAGTAGAATATCCTCTAGGACAATACTTAGCAATATGTCCTTTTTTACCACAAGTAAAACAAGCCCCATCTGTTCCAAAACAGCGACCACTGTGCTTTCTACCACAATTTGAACACCTCGGATGTTGACCTGACTGATATGAGCCATTTTCCTTCCTCTGTATCTGATGCTGCCCTTGTTTAGCTGGATAAGTACTCCTAGAAGACTGCATCACTAACTCTGACTAATTGGGTCTCGATTGCCCATGATTAAAACCACTATTTCCCCTAGATGGAGCCCCACTAAACTCGCCTGCGCTACGAGCCCTTTTGCTTTCTCGCTCGGTCCTGTCCCTCTCTTGATAAGACTCATAACGGAGGGCAGTATCCACTACCTCTTCGTACGAACCACCTCGAACATCCCTAACCACAGGATCCCGATAATGATGCTCAAGCCCATCCGCGAACCTCCTTACCTTCCCATGCTCATCTGCAACTAGAAAAGGTGCATAACTGGCTAAATCAGTGAACTTAGCCTCATACTCTGTAACCATCATACTGCCCTGGCGCAGTTGCTCGAACTGACGTCTCATGTCATCCCGCTTGCTCAGTGGAACGAACCTATCCATAAACATAGCTGAAAACTCTGACCAAGTAATAGGTGGCAACCCTGCTCGTCTACCTCTCTGAACTGAATTCCACCATGAACTCTGCAGATCCTAAAAATAAAAAAGTAGCAAATTCCACCCCTCGAGTCTCCTTCATCCCCAAAGTAGATAGTATATTTTCACAACGTTGAATGAATTTATGGGGCTCAATAGAAGCCTGTGTAGAATCGAACTCTAGTGGCTTAAGATCCATGAAGTTCTTAAGATCCTTAGACTGCCCTTTATTTGCAACTGGCTAAACGACTTGCTGAGGGGCCATTTGAGGAGCTGCTACATTCAGCTGAACATGTGCTTGCGCCTGCGAAGTAGTCTGGGGAGTCGGAAGTCCACCCTGAGTAGGCACTAACGCCTCCAACACATTCAACAACCTCACCACTGCATATGCAGGTAAGGTAACCGTAGGCATATTAACAGGGGCTGGTGGTGGAGCATCATGAACCACTGGTTCTTGCACTCGATCTGGCATAGTAGCTTGGGATTGACGCATGTTCACAACTTCAGGCTAAGGAGCAGCCTGTCTAATAGTCTGAGCTCTAGTCCAATGAGCTCCAACTTGACCACCACCTCGGTAAGTACCCCGTCCAGCACCACGTCTAGCAGATGAGGGTGTGCGTGTCCTAGCCATCTGTGAAAGAAACAATCCAAAGTCAAACTTAAGTTATATCAACACACGATGAAGGAATGAAAGAAGGGAAAACATTATAAATGCTTATTAGTCTCAAGATCATAAGTATGGGATCCTACATACCCATGAGCAAGACCCTACTAAACACTGCTCCATGACCCGGAACTTAAAGCCTACGCTCTGATACCAACTTTTTCACGTCCCAAACTACCCCTTAGACGTGACTGGTACCTAGCTTATACTGGCCGCTAGGCGAACCAATTCCTGTACTCTTAACCTATTATACAACCATTGAGAGAAACACGTACTAGCCCAAAAACACTAAATATTATTAAATACGAAATAATTATTCGACTAAACTCATAATTTTATTTACAATCTAAAGAGCACTCAAATACTAAATCTTTAACCCAAATTACATACTAAGAATGTGGAGCATCTAATGGGGTAATAGAAATTTAAGTGACGGGCATGCAAACTCGAAAAAAATAATAGACATAATATAGGTAGAGTTGAAACAACGGCCTCCACGGATAATGCGGCGGCTCACCTCAACAATAGGATCCACTCAGCGAACTCGTCAGCCACTAGCTCTATCTCCCGCAATGGTATCTGCATAGAGATGCAGGTAAGGAGTGAGTTATACGTAAATATAACCCAGTAAGATCCTCGACCCGTCACTTTAATATCACTGGAACAAGTGTTAGAAAATACAGACAAACCACAATAGAAATGATATAGAAAATATGATAACTATAGAATAACTCAATATATGTGTATCACCAGAGTTCTTAAAAATTAACCAATAGGAGTACCCACTAAGGACTTATCATAATTGTAGTGAAAGAAATTTACTAATACACCTACGGGTCCACAACGGTACCACAATGCCTCGAATATGTAACAGAGCATACACAATGCTCAATGAAGCATACACAATGCTCAGGTGATGTACAAAGGCATACACAATTCCTCAACCTCATGATGCACAGCCGTATCAAACTCAACATCATGGCGCTTAGCCATATCAAACTCAACATAATGGCACGTAGCCGTATCAAACTATCAACCAACTTATAAAGTAATTTTTTTTTTGTACTTTAATTAAAATAATATAGTTGCGGTTGGTCTAACACCACGGATTCTGCCAAGCGCACACTTGTTCCAAACATGGACCAGGTAGAGAAAACACATTTTTAAAACGGGTTTTAGAAAAACAAGTACCAAAGCTTAAAGTCTCACTTACCTTGCTAACGGGAAGTTCCGCCAATCTTGCAACGCCTAGAACACCAACCAAACGGCCTTCAGTGGCCTCAATCTATCCAAAATATTGAATAACACGTCATAATTTGTCTAAGTAAATGTTTTTTTTTCCACAACTTTAGGACAAGTCAAAACCAAGATCAGCTCTCAATCCTGTTAATAAAGAATCTAGCAGTGCAAAAATCAGAACAGTGGCTTCTGAAATAACTCTTCAGTTTTGAAATTCTACTTGTGCTGTAAATCCACCACTATTTTATTATACAACTTCACATGCCATCATCATTACACAAACATATGTCTTCCTCCTTATTACCCAATCATTGAGTGACCATTATATCATAAACTAAAGAGATAAAATTGTAGTAGCAGAAACTTTCTTCCAAAACAGACTACTCCAACCTTAGAAGTTCAGATAATTTTTGTTAACCCGATAACTAATTAGTTATTATAATCATTAGTATTCCCCCCCCCCCCACCCCAATCATTACCTAATAATTGTAATACATGGATATTAATCTCCATCCCAGTTGCATATACAAATCAGTAAAGCTAGTTTTCAATTTAAATTGGCAGTGACTTTTCGTTCAACTGCTGAAAGTTGAGACTAAGCACTTTTAAAATTTCCAATTCCCAATCAGTGCAATCCCTACCCTCTAATTATTAACGACACTTGCTCAAACTTAAATGCACATACAAACGGAAGGATAATGATATTAATATACCTGATTACTTTGATCTCTCTACCAAAGTTCCCGCACAGTGCCAATTGTTCAAATTAAATTAACTGATATTTTTCTAGTGTAGTGCTAACGTTTGCTCACCCTCCATGTAACTTTTCCTATCTTGAAACAAAGAATTTAATTTTTTTTTTTATCTACTCCCTAGATCAAACCAGATAGTTACGTAAATTGGGTTCGGCCCAACTTTTTTTTACGTTTAATAACCTTAGGTGGAGTTACGAAATTAGTCACTGGCCACTTATTTTATACACTATCTGATATATTATTATAAATTTTCTTGCACTAACTTAATATTTGACCCAATTGCTATACATAAAATTATTTCTTTGTCTCACAACTAATAAGTATATAAAAAAAAATTTGGATTACTACAGTATGAAACTTGAAAATCCACTTTGATGCCCACACACTGAAAAAATATCTAGGATTTGAGGAGGTGGAAGTATTGCAATATTTGGAGAATCTAGCTATGGGTGACACAGTTCACCCATGGCTAGCTGAGATACTAGCAATTCTGGGGACAACACCTGCATGGCTCACAACGGGAGTTCAGATAGTCAGAGCCACCCTTAACTTTGAAGCAAAAGGGTGCAAAACATTCGTGTGCAGCCGTCTGGATCCATGCCAACATGAGAACATACTTCCACTTCCCCATGCAGTATTAGTGGCTTCCATCATGGTTGGGTATCCTATAAATGTGGGAGCCTTGATGTCCTTCAACATCTCAAATGCAGTCCAGAAAGAAGAAAGTTCATATCCCTACCCCAATTTCCTCACAGAATATCTCCAAGATCAAGGGGTAGAATCGAGGCACTTTGATGTTGAGGTGAAGTATAAGAAGCCTTTTTCATGGTACCACCTCCAGGGAGAGGACAACCCTAAGTTCAAGGGTAAATCAACTACCTCTACTGGCCAGTCTGAAGAGCCAGGGGTAGTGGCCATTGGTTCAGTTGTTGAACCCCCCACAGCAGTCGGTACTTCTACTGGAGCAGCAGCAATGCCTCATTCATCCTCTAGACCGTCTGCCTCAGCTAGGCTTTCAGTGCCGACCTCATCTACCTACCCTCAGACTGTGTTGCGAGTCTCCCAGACATTGGCGAGTCTCAACAACTAGATGCAGGCAGCTACCACAAAGCTGACTGCCATATTCAGTGTTGTTGCAGCACAGTCATCAGCCCCAGCAGAGCCTCAGGTACCTCTATCAGTGGAGGAATCATTGAAGAAAATCTTAGACAACCAGAAGAAGATCCTAGATACTCTCGATACGCATGGGAAGATCATCAAGGATTTACGGAAACAGGTGAAGAAGGTACGGAAGAATCAGGCATCAAAAGACTCGATAGACAAGCTGCGCAAGGAGGTTGAAAAGATTTCTTCTGCCAGAGACCTTACATTAGATCTACTCATGGAGCAGACAGTACCAACAACACATGCAGCAATGCTTGAGACATCAGAGGCAGCAGCCGGCCAGTCTGAGGAGGCGGCTGCAACTACACACACTGCTGAGGAGTTGATACAGATGCTCAGAAACCCAGTAGTCCCTCAGTCAGAAGATGTTGAGATACAGTTAAAGGAGACAGAGGGTGCTGAGGACCCCATGCAGGTTGAGGACACCACATATGTTGAGGACCCGATGCAGACTAAGACCACATAGGGAGTTTTCTTTACTCTCTACCTTTTTCCTGTTCTTATTTTGATTAGCATTGAGGACAATGCTCATTTTCATTTGGGGGGTGGTTCATTTTGATTGACATTTGTTGACATTTGGTATGTAATAACTATTACACTATTTTTCTTTATCTTTATTTTCCCTTTTTGGTATGTATATATTTTTACCATTTGTTGTATATATTCATTTCCATTATGTATATATTCGCTTTACTTCATTTTGTATATATTCAGTTTACTTTTTGTAGTTTACTTCATAACTTATTTCGTTATTTTTCCTTAGTAGCATAGCTTCTTATTAACTTTAGTAGATTCTTTTTAAGTTGTTAGCTTCTTTTTATGTTTTGTGTGAACAATAAGCCTTTGGTTTTCTTAATGTCACGGTTCTTTCCAAAGGTGGATGTTGTTTGAACCGGGTGGCTCTTCCCAATGATGGATGGCATGACAACCTTCTTAAAGGATTGAATCCGTTTTCTTTTATGTTTTGGTAGATATAGCATTAATGAATAAAAGTGTCTCAAGAAGGCTTCACTTGGTACTAACACATTTACCTTTGACCTTATGGTCAGAAACAAAGTTGATTGGCAAAGAATAGCTCTAGTTGTGACCTTTAGACTCTTGTGTTGACTAAAACAATCATCGAGTGGTTTCTTCGAGCCATTTGTGATTTTCAATCTTAGCTAGGGTTGTTGTGGGCCCTCGACTCTATTCTCTTTAACAATCCAGTAGCTTGAGAGGTGAGGTATTGAATTGCAAGTCCGAGTCCCGTGCCAATAAGTCTAGAACTTGCCCTGAATGTTTGTCTAGGCGAAATTCTAAGTGTAGCTCGACTTGAGAAATGATTGTAGGCTCTCCTTGATCCAATTTGAAACTTGAAAACTTCCATAGCCCACAAATGTGATATACCTAGTCAACCTCTTTGAGCAGAAGGAGATTCAGAGACTTGTAATTTTGGCACTATGATGAGCGCGGACCACACCAATATTGTGCAGCCACAAAAGTCCCTGTGCAGCCGTAATCAAAATTATGCGGTCCGCGATGAACGAGAATCAGAGAGTTGGAAACTTTGAAAAAATAAAGGAGTGCAGACCGTACCAAAATTGTGCGGCCGCGGGATGTCAAGCGCGGTCACACACACAATTGTGCGGTCCGTGATGATGAAGATTCAGAGAGTTGTCTCAAGAAAGTGCGGACCACGTCACTTTTATGCGGCTACACTCAGAATTGTGTGGTCCGTAAAAATCAGAATCAAAAGTGAAGAACGCGGACCGCATCAGAATTATGCGACCGTGAAAGCAAGAGTGAGACCGCACTCAGAATTATGTGGCCGCACAACCTCTGCTGGGGCATTTTTATCATATAATTTCAGCTTAGTATAAATAAAACTTTTTGCCATTTTTAAGTCATGTTATGTTTTGTATGAGCACCTGAGTCGCCTATGTTTACTGTTTTTGGTATTTTTGTATTATATTTGTCTTCAAACACTAGATTCTCTTCCCATAATCTAATATTATGATTTTATCTTCATTTTATCTTTAATTTCTTCTATTTTCATGAGTAGCTAAATCCATAGCTAGGGTTGTGACCCAACCCTAGTGTGGGTATTTAATGGGTGTTTGATTTAGGGCTTGAATGTGAATGGGTTAGTGATATTTAGCCTAGTTTTTGCTAGAACTTAAGAATTAATAGTTGCAAATATTGATTCATGTCTAAATGACTTAGTATCTACTTGTGAAAGTGGGACTAAGTATATGAAAACTAGGCTAACAAGGAATTGGGATGAACTCAAGAAATTGATAGCCCCAATTAAAGAGTTAAACCTAGAGATAATAATACCTGACTTGAGCTAATATCATTTGATTTGTATGAATACCCATTTGGACTTGAGAAAGCCAAATTGGGAAAAATCACTCAAACTACCGCGAGGTATAGAGTGAGTACCCGAGTGCGATAGCTATATTATGATCCCAACTAATCAAGCTTGCCCTAGAATTTATAACCCGTTAGATACCCACCTAGGTAGAAGTTACGACCCTAGTCCCTTTAAACATTTGAAAAGCGTCAAACAAAAATATTGTCCTTAGTTTTAGCAATCATTAGAGTAAAGATAGAAGTAGAATATCAACTCAAACTTGTGGAAGTGCAATTAGATTCAAAACCCGCAACTCACTTAGATATAAACTTAGTTCCAATCATTAACTCCCTGTTGATCCGATCCGACCTTAGTTGGGTTATTATTGCATCGACCTCCTCGGTACTCAATAGTAGTGTGGGTTTGGACCCTATCAAATATACAAATAACTTGGCAAGCGACTGTAGGAATCAGCAGGATGACCTCTTAAAAATTCCAAAGCCTTTTCCTTTGCTCTCCAAGCTTGCATGTATGTTAAGTTCACACCGTGTTCCGACAACATATCAATTTGTATGTCTTTTGGTGTGTAAATTATCTTAGGATCCACATATCTTAGTATAACCATGCTACCAACTACCATGGCCGTAGGTTTGTGTTGTATGTATGTATTGTCCATCAAAGAGCATGTGTGCAAGCTGTTGAATTTTCGAACCTTGAATAATGCTGAATCATTTATGCTGGTGGACTTGAAGTACCATGTACAATTGTCCCCAAGACATACCAGGCCGTAGCTACAGAATAAAAATAATTTAAATAATGTTATGAAAAATGTAGCTACAAAATAATAGGTTGTTTAAGCATAAAAATCTTATATTAAACAATTTATATCCAAAAAAAACTATAAATTATATACAATTCGTATACAATGATATTACAAACTATACAAAAAAAATACAAAGAAACTACAAATTAAACAAAAATATGATTTTTGACAATTGAATTGTTCCTACCTTCTTGCGCTAGACATTTTCACCCTAAATTGGAACTTATTCACGACAGAATAGTGCTTCATTGCACTGGCAATTGTTTGCTTGTTTTTGTAGACTTGCCTACTTCAATAACATTTAGTGTATGTTCTGTTATGATGATACTTTCATATTCCACTATTACCGAAGATGTTGGCATATCAACCAACTTCAGTGTTCCAGCTGAACCTTCAGTCAATTAAAGCTAACTACAGTTCAGACATACATTGTAGATAGTTTATATTAAAATTGTAGAACACGTGAAATTCAATACTTCAATAGTCATAACAGTTGAACAACACTTGTTATGTAGTATTATCGTAAAATTGTAGAACACATGAAATATAAAAGAATATCACCACTGAAATAACAGAGCAAACTTGCAATTGTGTTCGAATTAGAGATACTACATTCCATATCGAAATCACGCACTGTTATACATAGCGGATACATTCCTAAGCTTTTGTTTTCCCTTTTCGTTTCCATATATATTCGAACTCTCATATCGTTCCGAATTTCCACTGGAGGACAACGTTCAATGATTTTTTTCTAATGTATCGATCATTAGATGCTCTGCGATTGCAGAATTCAATTGACTATAATTTGAATTATCGCAGACTACAATTTTTTCAACATTAAAATCTTTGTATCTCCCAAAGCTATCCCAATTACCATTTAGCTGAAGCATAATAGCTTTTTTTGACATTATATCGCAAAATTCAATACAGTTGTAGATAATTATTTGCAGTTTTTTTTTTCAAAACCTTCGCTTATGGTTGTGAAACCAGAGGAGACAGAGAAAACCAAAGAATCGGAGATGATAAACTGAGAAAATCGGCGCAATAGCAGGGTTAATTCAATTGCGATGATTGCGTCGCAAAATTCTCGGAAGAATCCTATGCAATTCTAAAATCCCGCATCTAAAAAAGGAAGGCTACTGCAGAAAGGATTTTAGTTTAAATAAATGTATATAATTTGTAGACAAAACGTGTTTAGGCCAGGTAATTAACTAAACATGGATATTTTTGGTAATAAAGTTTTATATAGTGTATAGGAATGAAAAAATCCCAAAAAAAGAAGGTGAGTAACGAAATCTTGGATCGGATAAAGAAGGTGAATAATAATATCAAAGAGAAAGACTGAAAAAA
This sequence comes from Nicotiana knightiana, assembly GCA_005239525.1. NCBI lineage: Eukaryota > Viridiplantae > Streptophyta > Magnoliopsida > Solanales > Solanaceae > Nicotiana > Nicotiana knightiana. The sequence goes on along the minus strand of ML438297.1, from coordinate 51,223 downwards.
TGTAAGGGTTTCTGAAATATGAAGAGATTAGGGAAAAGAAAAATTAACTTACAAATGAAGGAAGAAAAATAAATTGTTTACACATTATCTAATAAAAGAGTAAAAACTTAAATGTCATATCAACTTAAATTAAAACGTTGAGAAAACAATTATTCTACCCATTTTTTAGTTAGTCAAATAGTTACTTTATTTATATATTTAAAAAGTATTGTTTTCTTTATATGAAAATTTCTAATATTTATATTAAACTTACTAAATATTACTTCTATTATTTTTTAAATATCTATAAACTTATTATTTCTAAAAAATAGGGGCCCTAAATTTGGGAGCCTAAGGCACAAGCCTTACTTGTGCCCACAATAGAGCCGACCATGATTCGTGTAAGGAAAAATTCTTTAGAATCATGTTGCAGAAATTGCAAATAATTGGCTCAAAATTCATGTTGCAAATAATCATTTAGACTTAGCTAGTGATCAGATAGAAACTTCAACTTCGCAGAAGTATATCTCGTGAATATCTCAAATTAAAGTGTTTTTTGTTCACCGACTAAATTTAAGTGGTTATCTTACAAAATATATCGATTTTAAAGGGCTATCTAGGTATTTTGCCGTACCAAAATTATACAAACTTTTTGACTAATACATTTTTATCGATTAATTTTACTAAAGTTTTCGGCCTCTTACACATACGTTTTGACGAAAGAAAAGTATCTTGCATAGGCCGAGATGCTTGAGAAGTATGAGTTGCAAAATATTTAGTAGGTTTGTGCAGGTACATTTTGCACTTAAATATATTATTTGTCAATTAATTTTTGTGTAAGACTTACTAAACTTTTAAAGCTTAACTTGTGATGATACTTGGACGATTGAATTGCTAATTGTAGTGTTCATTGCAAGGGTAGAGTGAGAGAGATCACATTTTACATAAAAAAACATGATTAGCTTTACCAAACGGTCCAAAACACTGTGAATTAAAGTCTTAATAACGATGGAGGGAGTGAATTAAAAGTTTCTCTCCGACACTAATAAAAAAGCTGCCTCCCCAGTCCCCAGGCAACAACAAACCACGCGTCAGTTTATAATGGGCCCACCAACCTGGCGCGCGTTAGTCACAACTAACACCCAGCTCTGCTTATCTGGCGCGCACCGTACTTGATGCGCATTACACCCCCGCGCCTCTACGGCCGCCACTTCACTTCTTTTTCGGCCGACACTCAAAATCTCTAATTCCACCGGAATATATTATCAATCGGAACTTCTTAGCTGCCTTTTCACCTGAATTTTAAATCATTTGTTACTGAATTCTCTTGAATCTGCTACGTGGAATTGCTTACTTTCTGCTGAAATGGTGCAGCTTTTCAGCATATATTTCATTCAATTGTTTTAACAAATCAGTCAGATTTGATTGTTCGTAAACACTGATTCAGAAAATAGGTTCTGTTCGTGATTCTAGGGTTTCGGTTTAATCAATTGTGCTTCGCGAAGCTTCGGTTCAAACTGAATCTTCTGCACTGGTATGATCTTCTACATTTTTCGCTTATGATAAGCTCTGATTGATTCTTCTGGCATTTTCGCTGCTATTTGTCGATCCAGTGTGAGAGGATCATGGAATTTACGTATCTGTTGATGTAATTGGAGTATTTTTCTCTGTGCTATTTGTTGATTCTCGCGACTTAATCAATGGCTTCCATCCGAAGAACTCTATCACCGAATCACGAACGGCATTATCAGAATGGAAATCAATCTTCAGTTCAATCGCCATCTCATAAGCTCATTTTAAATGGCAAAAGCTCTTCGATACTATATTCTCGGAAAAATTATATATCCAGGAGGAAGTTGTTCTATAGGTGTTTGATATTTTTCTTGCTAGGGTTTATATTAGGTATGGCACCATTTGGTGATTTTGATGATGGGAGGAGCCGTGATTTTTCATTTGAGATCAAGCCATCTGTAGTGAATGTTAAGGAGGAGATGAAAGATGTGGTAATCCCTAGACCTGATAATGTTGTGGTAAACTCAGTTATATTACCTGGTAGTTTGGTGGATGAAGTGAAAGAGAAGTTTGATTATGTACCGAGGAAACTGTTGATTGTGGTGACTCCGACTTATAATAGGGCACTTCAAGCTTACTATCTTAATAGATTGAGCGATGTGTTGAAGATCGTGAAGTCACCTCTGTTGTGGATTGTGGTTGAGATGAATGCAGCATCTGCTGAGACTGCAGACATTTTGAGGAAGACTGGTGTTATGTACCGGCATCTAGTGTGTTCCAAGAACATGACGGATATAAAAGACCGCGGGGTGCATCAGAGGAATGTTGCTTTGGAGCATATTGAACATCATAGGATCGATGGAATTGTTTACTTCGCAGATGATGATAATATCTACTCCCTTGAGTTGTTTGAGAGCATTAGATCGATCAAGTAAGTTGAGATTGATCATACTTTTTTGCGTGACTTGTCTTTGTTTTGCCCTGCTGTGGACATGCATGTTACTGTAGTTCAAGATGATGTCATGTGCTTTATGTAGATATTTAAGTTTATCGCTGTGGTGCATAGTCAGGAGCTCTTTCCCATTTAATTACGACTTCACTAACAAAAAGAAAATTCCTGATATCCTTCTGGGTTTAGATTGTGTGATTTTTGGATCTCAATTGGCTTAATTATCATTTCAATTCTTCTTCAAAATGTCACTCCTTAGATTAAAAGCTGAGAAAATGACCGTCTTGTTAGTGTATGATGAAACCCCCCTCTTCTGGTAAAATATGGTTTGTGTGAATTTGATTCTACTCTGGCATGCTCACCAAACGCAGCATCTTAGTTATTAGTGGAATTATGCTCTTGTTTTTTTTTAATAAGTTGCTCTTGTTCTTTCTTAATTGATGCCAAAGAAAAAGCTTGGCTTGACAGACATGTACTTCAACCACTTGATTTGACAGATGTGCTTCAACCTTTTTTAGTAGAGAATGTTAAGAGCTCTGATTTATCACTGCAAAAACACCTTTCCAACTTAAGATTGCTTGCTCGATCCTTAACATAGATTAATTGATGTCGCTTGTGATCCACTTTCTTCAGAGAAAATACTTGTGATGCCTTCATCCACTTTCTCTTCTTTTCAGGGAGTCTAAAAGAAACATCTATTCTTCCCATCTTTATTCTGAGAGTCAAATTACATTCTTTACTAATGATTTCCCACTTTTTTCTTGTTATTTTGAAATGTAATGTTCATACTTTTTATTACCATTAATAGTATGGCATGCTTGCTCTCGTAGTCAACACTTAGAGCTCTTATTAAAAATATACTGTATTTATTAATGTAAGAGTTCTCATTTTTAGGTGAATTTAACTTATTTTTCTCTCTATTTAACCAAAAAAAGAAGAAGCTTATTTGTCTCTCCGCTTAGTCAAGCTGTTTAATATAGTTTCTAGAACAATTTTCCATAAAATGGATGTAACTGGTTTTGGAGTTAACTTGTCTCCGCTTACAACCTTCCCTTCACCCAGCTATAAATTTTATTAAAGTTAGGTGTAGTCCTACCTCGCCTCGCCTCTCCTCTCCCGAACCTTACTAATAGTCGCCTTTTGCTAGGTCTTTCTGCTCCTTTGTCCTCTCTAATTGTGGTTTATGCTCGTAAACATCCTTGAAAGGAGTTTTTAAATTGCCTCGCTAAAGGAGTTATTCTGAGCAAAAACTCAGCCTTGAGCAAAATTAAACTCCATTCTTTGTGTATGTACCATGTAATAAAGTAGGTTACGAATACTTCGAGTAATAGCTTCCTCTTGGACATCAGGAACTATGTTAGAAATACATCAGTTTAGTTTCTAAGTTTTCCTGCAAAGTACTCCAAGGTTGATTCATAAATGGTAAAGAGGTCTCTTGTTGAATATATCTCACAGGCGGCAGTAATTCTTCCCGACAAGCTCACGAAATTCTTCCAGGAACAATATAATTTCTGGAGGATAAGATGGCTGGTTCTTTGCTACCATTGACAAGTCTAACGAGTAGGTTTCCAGTTTTTATTGCTTTTCTTTGTCCAATCATTACATGTCCAAAGCATACCGACCAAATAGGCAACTCCAGAGCAAGTGGAGTGCGCCAACACCTTCCGCTGAGCTGATAGCCTACTAGGAAGACTGTCAACCTGTCTATCACGACCTGCGGGCATGAAAAGCAGCGTCCCTAGGCAAAAGGGACGTAAGTACGAATAAAGTACCGAGTATGTAAGGCAGAAAAGCACAAATAAGAATAGTAATCTAAAGAGAGATAGAGAAGATACAACATGTAACATGCAGAGGCACTGACATAAAATGCATGATATATACACACACATACTTTTAAAAACATACGCCTCTGTGAGCATCATCATATCGTACCCGGCCTCGAAGAGGACTCGGTAAAAATGCACCCGGCCATCAGAAGGCTTGGTAGAATCATACCCGGCCACGTGGAGCTCGGTAAAACCCAATTGATCAGTGATTGCACAATAGGTGCCGTTCCCGGCCAACTATAGCGCCGCTCGGTAGAGTAAAATAGATACATATATATATAATGCATGCTGGACTCATGGAATCACGTTCTAAACCTTTCGGAGTGACGTGAGGTCGGCGCACCTTCGATTCATATTATGGACATCCCTACCATCAATATGAATCCAATCAATTTGTTTTCTTACTCTTGGAATATTTGCGGACTCCTCTTCTCTAGGAGGTTCGCAGATTCCACTGGGATGTTGTTGTCTTTTATAGAAGGTAAAGCTAATGATGATTTCCCTCCCCCCCGCCAAACCGAAATGCCACCTTTAATCCTTTGCTCTTTCTAACTTAAGCGATGCCATTATCTGAAGAGAAACTAAGCTTTCTGCTTGCTCTGGCAGCAATCCATGATCTTTGCTTCTGATAAGACTTCTTAACAACTTATGAATTAAAGAAAATAAATAAAATCTGATTGAGTAGTGACATGTTAATCGCCCCTGTTCTTTCATTAATTGTGCTGAAATATGTTTGATAAATCCTAAGCAATGGCCTAGAGATTCTTTTTGCTCATGCTTTAGTCTTATTCATTTGATTCCTTCCTTGTGAGGCCAAGTGAGTGCTGCTGGAAAGGTACAATAAACTGATGATCAGAATGCCAATGCATGTAAGATATCTTTAATTGTATTTTGACTCTACAGTTTTAGCATATACTTGAATAGAAACATCTAACAGGCTTGTTGCAAAGCAGAGGCGGATGTAGGATTTCTAGTACATGGGTGCACTACTAAAAAAAAAAGAGAAAAAAATGTATTAAGTGGGAATTGATCCCTCTTCCTCTTGGTAAATAACTCAACCTTCAACCAAGTGCACCATTCAACCTTCTTGGAGCATAGGTGCCAACAGTTGAAAAATATGTACATAAAATATTTAATTTTGCAAAGAGACCATGGGTTCACTTGTCCCGTATCTTCCCCTATAAATCTGCCCCTGCTGCAAAGGTTGAGTTTTCGCGATGATATATGCCCGAGTGTTATATATGAATTTCCGGAATATGTAACCTGACTTAAGATTCTCCCCGAGTGTTGAAGTAGCTGATCCAATTGTTTATTCCCAGATCCTCTACTTTCTTTAAAGAAAGTAGACTCTTCCATACTTTCTGAAATATGTTGGGGAAAGATGCTACAGGGCTTTTTCTATATGCTAAAGTAAGCACAACTATTCAAGAAATAAATTTTTACCCACTTGTGGACACACTTCTGGTGAAGTACAAATGAAGTTCGCTCTTATGTAACCATGGTGAAAATAAAATGGTTGAACTAGGACATGAGGCACTATTTGTTATTATTGGTATGAGAAGTAATATGTATGTAGCTTACTGTGATTATGACTTTTTTGGATGCTATAAGTTTAAGGAGAAGACAATTGTTATTGCAGATCTGATTTCATTGTTGGAATGTTCTCCTTTTCGTCTTTTCTTTTCTAATTTACTTCTCTTTCATTATGATTTCCTTTTATAGTCGTTTTGGCACTTGGCCTGTTGCTATGCTGGCCCAAAGTAAAAGCAAAGCAACGCTGGAGGGCCCTGTGTGTAATGGAAGTCAAGTTATTGGGTGGCACACTAATGAGAAGAGCAAGCAACTTAGAAGATTCCACGTCGATATGTCTGGCTTTGCCTTCAATAGCACTATATTATGGGATCCAAAGAAATGGCATCGACCAACTTCAGATCCCATTCGACAGTTCGACAATGTGAAGGAGGGTTTCCAAGTAAGTGTAATATTCCTTCATTTTTTAAATGAAGGTGGTGATCAGGTTGAAGGTGGAAATTTACTCACAGTTATTGCTTGCAGGAAACCACTTTCATAGAACAAATTGTTGAAGACGAAAGCCAAATGGAAGGTATCCCCCCTGGTTGCTCAAGGGTATTGAATTGGCACCTTCATCTGGAAGCTCATGGACTTGTCTATCCGAGAGGCTGGCTCCTTCAAAAGAACCTTGATGCCGTTTTCTCTACCACATGAGAAACACAAGCAAGGTGCAAAGACCCTAAATGGTGTCCGTGAAGAAGGTCAGTGCCTCTTATTATCTTTTATAACTAGAAGAACTTCTTTTAGTTAACATCACCAAGTTTTATTCCCATGATCGATTTATTCCCTCCGCTCTGTCTTTGGAACGGATTTTTTTATCTTTAATTAGTTGTGAATTTCCCAATACACCAAACAGTATCCTCTGTAGCATTTCATATGATGGTGGTTAGGGCACTCTTTAGAAGCCTTTTTGCTGCTAATATTCAGAGAGCCTCTTGGCATCATTGTTGTTTCTGCAAAGAAATAAAGCACTCAGCTGCAATACTTTTTGACAGGTCAGTGCTACTTCTAATAGGAAGCTATCATTTTCAAGCAGATCAGGGAATTACTTGATTGCCGAATTTGAAGCAGCAATGCATGCCTTCAATGACAGGATAGCTATAGAGAAAAGAGTGATTGGTTTTCCTTTTTGACTTTCTCGGAGATATTCTTTGACCACATCGAAACTCGTTTTGTTATGGAGTTTTGAGTGTGGTTCCTTCAATTTCCATTGCAAAGTTGGATGCTACTGCTATCTGAAAAGCGGAATACGTGAATGCCGTAGAATACAATGGTTATGAATTATCATACTCGGAAGCAGGAAGCAGGTGCCACTTTGTCCAAATTGTAATCTATTACGATTCTGTTTCTCACGGAAATTTATCATACAGCTTGCAAGCAAAATCAATCAAACTTTTTGGTAAACTGTAACAACTTATTTTTCTTTTTGATGTGCAAAAGTTCTTTGTTTCACGCAAATTTATTCAAAAATGAAATTCAAACCATTGTGAAATAACCATCTGAGATAACAGAGAATAATTGAAGTAATTTACCCATGCGTGGACACTGTTGGTGCGGCAAAAGTATAGAAGGTGACACCGAAATGTACGAAAACGTTTGAGGTCACATCCTAGGTGAACTTGTAATATAGAAGAGACCTAGTCACGGCTTATTATAGTAAATGTCCAACGCAATAGCAGGAATTCGACTGGAACTGAACACAAGCTGTTGTCACATTCTCTTCCTATTTTATAAATTCCCTAGCCAACAATTCACTATACTTGAAAGAATTACGTCTCGTTTTCAAGACCGTACAAAAAGCCACGTTTCATCACTTCTTGGTACCCATCTAGATTCCTGATCAGATCTACATTTTGCCGTATCTCACTGCCATCCCAATAATCTCGAAATGCTTAATAACAAATAAAGATATTCTGCCTCACATGTCGTATAACGCCAAGGAGTTTTAGTGCAAGTTTTACCTCATAATTAAAGTTCTTAACAAATAAGAGGACGGAGTGAGTAAAAACTCAAAATGAATTAGTCATACACAAGCCTAAGGCCGATAGAGGAACGTTGTCAATCTAACTAAAATTACAAACTACGGGAGCTCAACAGTTTACAGTCCCAATCTCTCACAGGCGAAAATCGGTTCATACCATGTTAAGGCTCAAATAACTAAACCACAGGTTGATCGAATGGACGGCCAAAGAAGCTCCAAATTTGCTTCCCATTCGCCAATCAACTTTGTTTCTTCTTAATTTTTCCTTTAGCTAACTCGGAAGAAAGTGCCAATTTTTCCTTTTAAATTTTTTCTTTAGCAGAGTCCCTTTGCTNCTCTTCTGTCCATACAATTACACACTTCCAGCTCCCCTCCCTCTCCCACAAAAGATTAAAAAGAACCTGACCTACCAGCTATGCTAATACCATTAAACACAAATTGCTGCCCGGCAAATATTGACTGCAGGCGGAGAGCAACATAATAGAGGAAACCGCAAGGGAAATTGACTTCATTTATGATACAATCTCCGAAGAGAGATTTCTCCCCCAAATTTTTGGGAACTTCATCTCTGCCATCTTGTCATCAGCAGATTGTGAAACTACTGGAGAGCAGAGATACGAACAGTAATTTACACAACCCTGGCGAACTCTGGCACTATGTTGCAATAAGGGCTGCTGCACTAGTCGCGCTGCCTCATCCATGTAATAATTAGGTGCTTCTTTCCTCAGCTGGCAGAAGTTGCACTATCACGTTAGTGTAGTTCCATGGACAGAAGAGCCTGTCTCTGAGGCATGCACGGAAGATGAGAGATGTGGTTGCCGCAAATTTGATTCATTTAAAAGACCAAGTTGTACCAAGGTTGATCTGCACCAATGCCAAACCACATCATATTTTAACTGTAACAATGGCTAGTGTCTTCTCCTATCTTAAAGAATAACTGATATCAACACCTCCAACTTGCTAACAAAGAAAACAGATCAATATGGAGATTTTTTCACCTTAGGCAGTTTCTGGTCGAAAAGAATAATATGCATTATATAAAAGGGCAGCCCGGTGCACTAAGCTCCCTCTATGCGCGGGATTGGGGGAGGGCCGGACCACAAGGGTCTATTGTACTACCATCTTCATCCTCATTCACTTCCGGCTCTTCCGCTGCCCCATCACATTTACACCCTCTGCTATCTTCGAGGGATAGGGTTGTCACAGCACGAAAGTAAAATAGAGGGAATATTGCTGCTGGAACAACCAGTTTTCCAGCTTTCTCAAAAATCTCACAAGATAAAGCATGATTTTGTGGCTACATTTTTGGACCAGTAAAAAAGGTGTCATCTATGGTAAAGGATAGTGTAACACAGCATTAGGGTCAAACTAGTTTTCCTGCGGAATTTGAAGATGATTTTCATGGTGCTGTATATTTCAAAATTGTTTGGTGATTTGCCTAAATTGTTCTTCAACAGACTTCCAAGTGTATATGTGCCTGGTCTAGCGAGAACTTTTGACTCCAGTAACCAAAAAGACTAGTTGATTTATAAATATCATGAGAAAAATCTTGAGCATAATAAATTAGTGTGTAACACAGATCAGGGACAATTTATGCAATTATCTCGCTCTTCTCTTAAGTTCACATAAAGTCGCACCCGAACTTCTACTATTTAATAACTAAAACACACAAAAATATGTCTCAAAAATACATGACGTGGGTAAATTCCATGAAGAACTTTAGTCAAACCAATTGAGACAGTTGAGATAATGCAGAAAAAAGATGTTGACAAGGTGGAACATAAGCAAAACTGTTGATCAGATATAGAATATACCTAGGAAGTGAATTTTTAACGTTTGGCTGATTTGCAAAGGCAGCCAATGGACTTCGGAGATTAGCATATTTGTTTAGGGCACTATCAAGCTGTGGTGGTGGCAACTGCAAGCAAGATCCAGGCATTTTAAGACAAAAGACAGCAATAAAGTTAATGTGCTTCCATGCACAATAAGTTGGGGTTGGCTATATAAATTGCCACTAACCAGTTTCTCCATTTAAGCTCAACTCATGTCATCGTTTTATCATATATATATAGAGAGAGAGAGAGATGTATATAAATAAAAATATCAAAAGTTCTCCATATTTTTACTGGCATATAAATCTATGAAAAGATCAAAATACTCTTAGAAAGTAATAGGTTCAAAATCAGTGCACCAACAAGACTAAAACCTACTTCCAATTATTACTAGTAGGTATCACTAATATGGATATTGTGCTTCCATGTACTATATATAATAAAATACAAATTACCAAATAATACCTGTAGTAGTACAGGAAAGGAATGTGGTTGTGTTTGCGAGACACATTTTAAGAAACCCACCCAAAGCTTTGGCATCCTCCATACCTGCATCCAACATGTGATAGGGTGACCATTTGTTCGTAGCGCAATAATGACAATTCGTGATTAGTGGGAAATCTAAACATATTTTGAATTATAATACCTGTCTAATCACGAGTTTGGAGAGTATCTCCATCACAAAATCAACCTAGACATCACATCAGAAAAAAATAATGTCACACGCATTGACTACATTCCTTCCACAGCAGACAATATTTTTTCAGTAAAAAGCTACATTAAAGAAATATCCATGCTAAGCACAAAAGTCATACTGTTGACTTTAAAGTTCTAATTCTAACTCAGCTGCATTAGCATCTAGACGAAATGCCTTTACAGTACTATGCGAACATGTAAGACCTAGTTCTTAAAAATCCAGGAATCCAACCCCCTACCCCCCAAGAAAAGAAGGAAAGAGAAAAGACGGATTATATATCTTGGATTATACGGTCTTTTGTATTAAATCAAAACCAAGACTAATTGAAATGTGTGACCATCTCATCTAAAAGCTTGAGTTGTAACAGAGAGCACACTTTTATTTACATTGTCTCTTTAACACACCCCTTCATGTGCAGGTCTGATTACATGATTGCCTTTTGCGAGTGAATATGGTAGGCTGAAGGAATGCAAACTAAGAGACACAGACGGACAACTTTATCCAAAAACAAATTAAGATGCCAAGACGTGTTAAATTATGTGCATGTATATGGATAAGCATATTGAACTGGAGAAAAGAGAGAAGTAGCGAACTTAGGACATGCACTTACAAAGGAAACAAAACATTATTCCAAAAGGCAAAAATGAATACAAAAATGCACTAGATCTTCACTTATATAATGTTTATTAAATTTCTTTCAAGGCAACATAATCTTCGCTCTAAAAGAGTAGTATCAGCAGCACAATATTTATTAAAAGAATCTTCACTGCTTGTCATCTGAAATAGTGAATGTGCAAGGAAAGCCGATCAAGTGCCATAAATGTTGATATTTCTGCTGCCAGATGAGAAGCTCCTCTCAGCATTTTCATGATTACTGGTGTTTCTTTCCTATACTATGCCTTTAGGAATATGCCAAAGAAGTGTATTCATCATAAAGCGTGTATATAGAAGGATAGAAGCATGAGTTGTTGAAGCCATGCCCATAAACTCGTTCTGCCATATTCTACTTCTCAAAAGTAGTAACCACACTTGTGGCAATGGGAGTTCAAATTTTAAGCTATAAAATTCTTGCCAGTACAAACAAGACATTCAACAGTATGACGCTCCCCTTAACAATTGACAATCTTACTCTCAAGTAATGGACACCATAAATACTCACATAAATTCCATACTTCTTTTGGCAGAATTTATGAATGTTCCAAGTTGAGGGCCTCATAACATTAGTGCAGATTGTGCAAATGATAACCCCAAAAAAAAACTTTTAAGGAATTCATATTCCAGAACCAAAAACAATGTCCAATAGATCAATTGCGTAAAAAGGCCGGAACATGATTACGTGCACCCAACTGATTAATATACAATACAACATCAGGAGTTTACCAGAGTAGGAAAGGCGTCGATGGCCTGAATCACTGTCCTCATGAAGAGCAGTGGGAGAGGAGTCTGATCAACCTGATTAAATGAATGCCGCAGAGATTAAAAAATTATCCACAACATCCCAATCTATGTATAATTGTATTTGCAATATTTTTCATACCATCTGTCTCAACGCTTTTGCCAGGACCTGTTGCGTGAAAACAGTACGCTGCTCAAAACAAGCTGAGCAAGCATCTGTTATCTGAAAGATAATAACATCAAAATATCACAAAATTGGCACGTAGTTCTGCTTAAGGCATTTTCACTATATCTTGAATCTGTTGTAGGAAAAAGGGAGAAGCAACAGAATTCAACACGAAACAAGGGAATTACACAATTTAGGAAATACAAGGCAAAACATCTGACGCAAGATATCAATGGATTTCCTAGTACTACAAGCTACAATAAGTTTAAGTGCGACAACCATCAAGCAAAAGACACACTTTTAAAAGTGGAAATTGCATACCTTTTTAAGTGGAAGCCCATCTCTCTCGGGATTTATGTCATGTATTGCAACCAGCACTTCTGCTGGGGTCAGTGCTGGACCTGTATGGGCAGAACCCTACCATGAACCAAGTAAAGGAACTTTTATCTTTTGTCCATCTCCATAACAAATGATCAATGCACTTCAGATTAAAATAGGTAACATATAATTCTGAACTAGAAGTAGCATCGGATCATGAATTTTTGTCATCTGACTATTAAACAATAAAGGTACATGTGGACTTTGAAAAAGTAACCACGAAATCACTTACCTAAGAAAAATAAACAAAGACTAAAACATAACATAATTTGAATGAGCATGATATTCAGAAGAAGAAAGAGACAGCAACGAAGATGAGAAGATTATAATGTTTAGATTGAATGAGCATAAAAGTCGTTCTCAGAGAAATCAGAAGGTAACTAAAAACTACAGCAAAGCAAAAAGTAAAATTCAATTAGACCTGTAATATCCGAGCCAGGGCTATCTGAAACTTATCCAGTGGGAGAGCAACAAGCCTTGGAAAAATAGGTAGAACCTAATATGAAAACAAAAGGAGTCGTCAAAAACAATTCTTTCTGAATTAGGTGCAGTAGTCAACAGGAAAGGACGAGAAGAACCTCAATATCAGGTCAGGAGGAAACCAAAGGGTAAATTGAAAATATTTTTAAGCAAGCAAAGAATATCGCTTTGCTCACAAAACTAAGAATATTTATTTAAGAAAGGATACTTCATAACCTAGACATGAACAAAGCCCTAAAGCTTTCCAAGTTAACCAGACAACGATCTTTGTCAAGAAAACCCGAAACATAGACAGGAGTACTCCCCCTGAGCCAGCAAAATTAAAATGCATATAGTGTGATATATTATCATAAGTTAAAGGATAACAAACAGAGAACCAAAGGAAGCGAGATGTCATGCACCCCACAAATACAGGGATAGTGAGATGGAGATATATCACATATCATTATTTAATGACAGAGAAAAAGAGCTGAAATGTCTGTCGAAATAAAAATGCACAAATATAAGAATACCTCACTCTTAGAAAATGAGGAGAGCACTGGAATAAGAACAGTTGCATCCTGCAGAAGAATTGAGGGTATCAATGTTGGAACTGCGGAGTTTCTGATTGAGAGCTACCAAGAAAGAAGAAAAGACAAAAAAACAGAAAGAAAGAAGCCAAACCTTCAGTTTAGATTCATATAACCGCTTGACAACTGCAACTAGGTCGGGCGGAGGAGTTGTCCCTTCAGAGAGAATATGAAGCACCTTGCCGCCGACAAAAGAATGTCATCATGATAAAGAAGATATTTCATGATGAAAAGCAATATTCAAAAGTGAAGTTTAGGGAACCTACCTGTGTCAAAAGATTTTCACAGCCTTGAGGTGGATCAGATATTATATGAAGCAGTTCAGAACACGAAGAGCCAATAGCCCTAATAAGAACAGGCATATGACGGTGAACAGCCTGCATCAGATCAAGAATTTATAAAAGGAATGTGAAATCCACCAAGAGCATGGAAGAGGGGAAGGGTATAGGATAAAAGGACAAAGAAACATGGGGAAACATAATGATACCACCAGGCACCAGCCACTAAGGCTGTTCAGTAAATACAACGAAAACTAGAAAAAAAGAGGGAGCACAGTGGACGCTCAAATTATTGCTGGCCTATTTATAGTTCTGACTGGGTTGAATGATGAATTCACCTCAAACAAAACGCTATCAAGTCAGCTACTAGGATGATAAAAGATGAGCACAATAAGAAATAAACCTGCTTAACTGCCTTAGGAGCACGTGCATAGTTATCAAATACAAGGTGGAGAAGACTGAATTTCTGCAAGAAAAGTTACCGAGTAAGCATCAGCATAAGTGCACCTTCAGCAGATACTCTTTGCACTTATCAAATTATCCATACCTTGGTGCACAGAGCAAAAAATAATGAGATAAGACGCTGCGCTTGAGCAAATGACAATTCTGAATCAACTTGAGAATCAGATACTGCACTTCTAACAGAATCATTTTCAGACAATCCAGGCTCTGAAATCTGAGAACCACTAACTGAGGCTTCTTGATTTCCTGTCTGTTAATCATATTTCTTAGGTTAATATTCAAATGGAAAAAATAATATACTTCTTCGTTAGGAAAAATTTATCAACATAGAGAGGTGAAACAGTGCAGAACGAGCAGATTAAACCCAAATAAATAAAAAAACAGAAGGTACGTGCTCCTCATCTTATTGAAGCCCAGAAGTAAAGATTTTTTCCTTCAATCCATATATTGGACTTCACCAACTGCATTACTAGGTCTTGCAGCAATAGAAAAGCTAATTTATCATTTCAGAAATTTGAGACACATCCAAGATTTAGAATTTTATCTCTGGACAGAGTCAAGGTGAACAAGTTTCACTCTAAAAAGATAATTCTTAACAAAACCTATTAAGCACGTCACATTTTTTGTCCTATCAAGCAATTCAATTATTAGCTTAGATGTGTACGTGGATATATTTGGGGTTCTTATACCAAACAAAACAAGCAAGGATTGCTTTCACAGTACCATTTTGAGCAATTGTTAATGTTTAACTACAAAACACCACGCAGTTTAAAGAAAAAAGATTTAGAATATGTATTTCTCCTCATAGTGATACATTGACTATGTATTCCTCCTCTTTTAGGTCCCTAGAAGCAACTGCTACTTCTGGATAAAATAGCTAATCTAAACACTGAATATATATTTCTTTGAAAGAGAATCACAGAATTTAGTAGATTTCCAAATTAAACCTCAAAAGTCAGGGATACTCAGATAAACACATACTTTGTATTTGAACTATAGAGAAAATATCTTAGTTGTACAAGGATAAAGGTGAAATATGTAAAATCTTTTTAAAATTGCATGTCTTATTTCACTTTTCGATAGTCAAACGTCAGTATCTCAAACACAACCTAGCCGACAAGCTTCAAGTATTCCTACAACGTGGAAAGTCTCCTCTTCTAGTACATTCATTCAGTTTATGAAATATTCAAATTTATTTAGAAATTGGTCAAGCTGAGGTGAAATTAAACAAACAAGACATTCAAACACGAACATGATCTCCAACCACAAACATTTTCCAAAAAGGATCAAGCGGAACACTCTAAAACTAATGAGTCCACAAGCAACAACTTCAAGACCAAATACTAAAGGAACAAGTGCAGCCAGAAAAAAGAAAAGGAAAAAGAGGAATCAAGATCAGAAAAAATATTTGGTTAAAATATACTCGCCGCGACATTAATCAAAGCAAAAATCAGAGAGAATTTAAAAGGGCGAAACACAAAAATAAGAACACACCTCTCCTGTTCTCTGAACCGAGGTTCCAGACCGGGAATATTCTGTATCTGTAACATGCTGGTCTACAGCTGACAAGAACATATTCTTAGCAAACTGCTCGATGCTATCTGAAATGTCACCAAGCACATAAAGTTTGTTTGCCACCTATCAAAAGTGCCAACATTTTAGAGATTCAAATACAACCATCCATAGATGAGAAACAAAAAGAATGGTCACCAGCAGGTGAAAACCCACAGCAGGCAACACAAAAGAAGTCACAAACTTGCATACCAGGCGAATAGCTTTTGCTCTGACATCGTCCTGAGGGTGAATTGCACACTGCGTGAAAGAGCATGAACTCTAGTGAGAACATTATAATGTCGTTCTGCCAAAGGCAAGCATTACTTTTCTTTTCTACAATGCAAAATTGTAGGATAGTCCAAAGGCAAGCAATACTTTTCTTTTCTACAATCCTGAACATGTGATTTTCCACACAAAAAGATGTCACTCAATTACTAAACAAAGAAAGAGACATCAAAGTAGATACTAAAAGCAAGATTAGAGTTGCGACTTTCTGATTGCAACTCCACCCTGCACCATTTAGGTGAAGCGTCAAATCTCACAAGGGCCTTAGCTCTTTATCATCCATGTTCCCCCAATACACAGCGGCCACCTATCCCCCAAAAAAGTTAAAAGATAGATGCTAAAAACCAAATGTTACAGGGTTTATTATTTGCTCTGAAGAGGATTATCCCATGACATGAAAAATAGCCACACCATCAAACTACTTAATGCAAGAAAAAAATTGAAGAATAACTTTTAGAAGTACAAAACAAACACATTTTACAAGATGATATATGACACACGCGCACACATTACTATTAGCATTAATAAAACCAAATATGATGTATCATGTATGGCACAACATTATAACAAAATGTAATTTGCAGCCATCTCATAATTCAACTAATAAATCTTCCATTGCAACCCAACGCACTAACTAGCTATGGTATCAAAGCCACCCTTCCTCCATCTAAACTCTTTCAACTCCTAAAAAAGTTGCTCTATGATGCTCCTTATGATATTTCCTTAGGCAACTGCATAGGGAAAGTGAAAGTAGAAAATCATCAGGACAGAACGTTTGATGGTCATATACCTTCAAAGCTATGTCCAGGCATGCTTGACGATTAGGCGGACGCCCCAAAATTAAACTCCAAACTGCACCAAGGCCCTGAGTTACACGGTCACCTTCACGGCCATATTGCCCAAGATAATTTTCAGAGCATAAATCAACTAGCAGTCTCATCAAAGATTCAGGTAAATATGGAACTTCACCCAGGAGCCTACTAAATGACTTGTCGTTTGCTGGTAAAGAATCTAGCAATGATTTTGCCTACAAGCAAAGAACATACATAAGGAACTTTGGGAATGATGTAGGCAAGGATAGCAAATGAATGTACTTACCACAGTGAGGAGGAACTTCTCATATAGCGCAGCAGCAGGTGAAGAGTTTTCAACTGAATCCGACAACATGAGATAGTGCAAATGATAAAGTACATGCATTGCAAGCTCATGTACCTGAGGGTCAAAATAACATATAGTTAGCTTGCAACTGCATTTTCCACCAAAAACTCATTCGCATAAAGATATACAGCAGAACAAAAGCCATAAAAGGACCTTATGCTTAATAACCCATATCAGTGTACGCCCCTTTGCTGGACATGGAATCAAATCCAAGCACAAAACATTAAGAAGATTGCCCAAATTGAAAAACAGAACGATGACGGGGGATCATGCAAGATAAGAAGAAAGGGAAGATCAGAGCTTCTGAAGAAAAATCGCCAGCAAAAAGCTCACTAGAAACTGTTTATAAATTTTGTAAACTACATGAAAGCTGTCTGTTTTTGTGATTTGTGTCAGTATGTAGATGCTGCAAAAATTGTGGTTGTTGGAAGTAGTCGAGGATCAGAGGTTTTTAGCTACCACAGATGTTATGATGACTAATTTCATCCGAACAACCGAGAAAAGTGACGAGCTCTTTATCTTTGCTTAAATTCTATTGCAGCAACTACATGCCAGTTTGGAGAGACTCCACTCAGGGAAGATTTTTAGTGGCAGCAAAGACAAACAAGATGTAAAAACTGGCAGATTTCACTTAACTGAAATCATATCAGTCTAAAATACTTTACACCTAATAAAACCCAAGCTAACCGACACAAAAAGAGAAAGTAATCATACTTGATTGTCCGCACAACTTAAGCAATAAAGATAGGGTAAGATACTTTGAAAGTAAGCAAGAAAGTAGATACCTTCTGGTGCTGGTTGTCTGAGAAAATAAGCTTTTGCATCATCACAACTATATCAGCATCAGTGTCAGCATCAATCTGCAGGGTTAAACAAAGAAAAGGTAAATAAATATTGAACTATCCCCCCAAGCAGCAAACGCTTATTCACATACTTAGACTAGTGTTTGCCAAACTACGAAAACAATTAAAGCGAATCAAATGCACAAAAATGGCACTTAAGTATTTGACCTATTCATTGTAAATCAGTTAATAGACAGAATTAAGCACATTAAAAAAAAATTTAACAAAAGGAGCACCATTATTTACACTTCTAGTCACACAAATATGGTTAACCAACTCTTGCTAAAAGGAAGAAAGCAAGTGGACTAGGTATGACAGCAAGCTGGCCATGATAGCACATACCAGATGCTTTATCAACATGATGGGTTCACCTTACATCTTTCTGGTTTATGTCCTAGGCTAGCTCATTATTTCATTAGTACCTTGATCAGCATTGCTATATCTTTTCGTCTTGCTGCAAACTAATACTAGTATGTTAGGCTGAGCTTTCAAAAATCAGCTTATCTTAAAAAGAATGGAATTTCAGAAAATACTTTCAGACAATAGTTGCTTGTATTTGGTCAAATCATATGAGAAATGCTTGCTTTTCTTAGTATTATGGTATAGTTTGCTTTTGACCAATCTTTCCAAAAGTGCTTTTGAGCATCCAATTACGAAAAAGGACTAGTAAAGATACACTTTAAAATTAGCATTACAACAACAACAACCCCGTAAAATCCCACAAGTGGGGTAAAATTAGCCTTATTTAATTAAAAAAAATTATTTGAAATATTTATCAAGAGAGACTCTAATTAAGCTTTTTAATTTTATAAATTAAAATATATAAAGATCACAAAAATAGAGAGAGGAAGCATGTTTATGAGACCTCAGGTATAGATGTCATGTCAACAATGCCTGAGGTTAGATTTTCTTTATACTCTTGAGATAGTTTGATAAGTATACATTTTTGGCAAGATATTTTTCTCCCCAAAAGAATAGAAACAGGCAAACAGCTTCTGCTTCTAAGAAGATGCTCTCGTTTCAGCATCTTCCGCTCAACATAAAAGCAGCTTTCCTAAAATCAAGATCATCGAGGGCGAGCGACTTCTGCTTCTAAGAAGATGCTCTTGTTTCAGCATCTTCCGCTCAGCATAAAAGTAGCTTTTTCCTAAAATCAAGATCGTCGAGGGCGAGCGGGCACGATTTGAACTTGATGGATAATGAACTTGTCTGTGGCTGGGTTCAAACCCTTGACCAGCGCCAAAACCACACATCATGTGCTGCACTCATAGCTTTTACTAATACTCGAAAGACTTAATTTTTTTCCCATAAGCTTGGCCAAACACCTCAACTCTCCAATATAAGCATTTTTTAGTTCCCTAAAAGCTTGGCCAAACAGGCTATGAAGCCAATACCGTGGACCCAAACCCAGGATTCATTCCCAAAAATGGACCTGACAAGCCTAGAACCATCACTATCGAGGTGTTATTCCAGAAAATGAGTGATTACAATTATCCCATCAGTGTAAAGTTTTAATAATTTATTCTCATAACATGTCTACATTACTCAGCACCAATCCGCCTTTCCAACACTTCAGAAGAAACTTGTCATGACTGCAGAACCTATTAGCAGCTGTATGAAGCAACCCGCAATTATTGTCGATTCAAACTTGAATTTGGGGAGATCTGCCAGTGAATTATGTAAGAGACATATTCAAGAGGCACACAAAGTATTTCTCAAAATATCTCCATTGTTCAAGTTAATATCCCAACAGCACTCAAACAATGCATCAGCTTAGCCAAAGTTTTTCATTAACTTTGACTTCATAAATCCATCTAACTGAGACCTACCTAAATTACTTTTCACATGTCAGATATTTTGGGTGGGTTTAAGTCTGACCGTGTTTGTTATCTATGTCAACATAATAATCATAATTCTACAAGCACAATACTCGAATAGTATATTCAAGGGTAACTTATTAATGAAGCATCAACTTATTTACTGATTCACTTTGAAAATACAGTTATGTAGCTTTAGTTAGCACCCTGTTGAATTCAGAACAATACTGGACTACACAACAGACAAGTACACAAACTGCTCTAGAAACAAAAGGATCCTGAATTGGAGACAGATTTTAACCACTTTCATTTCACTATCAACCATAATCCCGACCAGCCCCCGTTCCAAAATGGATAAGGAATTTTACAAAAGCAATCATTTGCCCAGCAAATGCTCTTCCTAGATCTTATTAAGTTCCTCCTGCTAAATTAGTTTGTCATATCTAACTTAGCATGCAAGAGAAGACACTAGGAGTTGTGCTGAAACTCTACCATATCTGAAAGATGAGTTGGTACAACAGGTAGGAGGTCTCTTTCGCAAGTGACTTTCAACCTATGTTGCTCAGACTCTCCAAAAATGTCGCCGGGCGCGTGCCGGATCCTCCAAAGGTAGTGCATTTTTGGAGGATCCGACACAGATGTGACAGCATTTTGGAAAATTCGCGCAACATAGCTTTCAACACCAAACTAGAAAGGGAAGGACGAAACTACCCCGAGTTATATAGACATTTTTTAAAAACAACTCAAGTGTCTCCCAGCACATGATTATTATATGACGCTGGTGGAACCTAATATTATTTCAAGGAGATGAAGTTGTATACCAACAGAGGTATGAAACAAACGAGTCTCAGAGAAGAAGTGTACAACAATGATTAAGTGGTAAACTGCACTTTATTCAATTGAATAGCTTGCTTTCCCTCCAAAAAATATTATATTACAGCAGCCGAGACAGAATGGTTAAATTATCGCTCAAATCTAAATTGTTCATGAACCAGTATCTTGTAACTTAATGAAACAAAAGTAGCTCCATGATAAAACAAATAACTAAAATCTAAAATTCTGACCCCCACCTGGGCAACCAACCGAGAAAGTAATGCCATTCCTGTAAGCTTGTTGTCTGTCTCTTTTAATTTTTTGAACGAGTCAATAATCTGTTCAACAGCCAGTTTTCCCATATTTCTTTGCTGCTCATGGGTCAGCTCAATGAAAGGCGGAAGCACAGGCAACTCCGCACTTGCATCTTCAGGGGTTGCAGCAGTTGAAATAGGGGGAGAAAATTGATCTGTTTCTAGCAATGGAGAGTAAATTTCATCTGTCACTCCAACTTCAGATGGAACTTCTGGCACCAATTCCTGTTCTACTTTGCTAGGAGATGATAGTGGAACATGTATCGCAGCATCCATCTTGCCATCAGGAATAGCTTCATTTAGGTCATCATCATGAACTTCCTCCTTGGGAGCTGACAGACTGGCTCCTGGTGTTGGTGAACTTTCAGCAGTGATAGAGCTAGTTTCCATCTTGGGATACACAGTCGGCATACATTCAGAATTTGACGCCAGGGGTACTGCAATGTCAATATTAGATGAACTGGAAGGATTCATTTCAGATTGCAGCATTGCAGATTGCAGCCTTGCACATTGCATAGCACTTGTATTATCTTCTGCAACGAGAGTTGATGATACTTCAACAGCCACAGCTGCACGCCTTGGGTCAAGGCGCCGTGGATCCTGTGAAGCATCATGATGTATTACTAGACTGTCCTAGTAAGAGAAATAGAGTACAAACAGCAGAGCAAATACTTAAAATAATTTAGTTTTACTCACCCTCCTAGGATCACGTTTCGAATCTGAAGGGAGACTTGTGGAAGCAGACATTTCTAATAATGAAGTGCTCGTGGCAGTTGAGAAAGAGGTGGGTGTCTGGGATCCAGGAACCCAAGCCTGTGGGGCTAATGAGGAATCTATTGGTGCCATAACCTGGGATATATTACTAGAATCACTTGACCGAGCTAATGACAAGCTTCCAAGTCGTGCTAAAGGTGGGGGATTTTTAGGCAAGTGCTTCATATTAGTTATGACTATATCAGCCAACAGATCAGGAGGAAGCTCGGATATTAGAACTTCAAGAGAAGTGGCACCCCTTTCTCCTTCTGCAAGCAAAGCACCAATCATGCCAATTATTTGTTCAACCATTGGGTTTACCCCGTTGACATATTCCTTTCCAGAATCATTTCTCTCAACTGGTGGAGCTATGTGATTGTTAGGGCCATAGTGAACCCTTTTTGAAGTTAAATCATAGTTATTAGATGGATCTTCATTATCTAATGGAGTTGACCTCTTCTTTGTTGGATCACCTAAAACGGGCAAGTGGTTTGATGACTGCTCATCCTGAAAGAGAAAGTAAAAAGTTCTGAGAACGGCTTCTGAAAAAAATATTTCACAACTTGAAGTACTGATACTGTGTTCTTCAGTAACAAATAAAACTGACTCAGTTACTGAGGGAATTACCTTGTTCAATCTAGAATCACGTGAGGCTCGCTCATTATTTCTCATCATTTTATCGAGTTGCCGAAGAACTTGATCAGCAGCATCACCAGCATTCATTGCTCGCAATGATTTTAACAACCTTTCTCTCGACTAAATTCAAAAACACACTCACTTAGATAGTCGTTCAATTAAGATTTAAAGAATATCAATATCAGTAATAACTCTCTCTAGTTCTAGAGTTAAAAGATTCCGATAGCACTTTTCATGCATCTTACAGTATAGAACACAAAAATCTTTTTGAAGCTATGCAACTTTGTCTTGCATTACTCATCACAGCAAATCAAACCGTGTTTAATGTTAGTACTCTTATTGCTTCTTTAAACTTCAAGTATGTATGGCTTTGTCCAAGTGTAAGTGAAATAACCACCCTCGGCTGAAGTTTAAGGAAAAGAAAATACCTTTTGATTTATAGTTTGCTATTACAGGAATTAAGAAAGAGTATATGTAAGAGGGCTCATCATTATCAAAAAAAAATACTACGTAAGGGTACTCAAAAACATCAGTACATTATCTCACACTCTAGTTTCAAATTGAACATTCTGATCGAAGTTGACACATTGTTAGGATCATACATCAAATCTTACAGACGGTAGAATCTAGAAATATGGTCACAGCTTTAAATGGATTTTCTAAACATCAGGAGTATAAAATCCAGTTTAAAGTGTAACATACTAAAGAAAATTATGTTTACACATACAGATACAATAAAGAGAGAGAGAGAGACATAGAAGTCTCGTTCAGCATACACATGCTTTGCAGCATGGAAAATAGAAATAACATTTAATCTAATCAGAGAGCAAGCGGCAACAGAAAGAAAGGTCATAGATAGCAGATTGTGGAACATAATGAGGTCCACAACTTAAATTGGAATATGGAACAGTGTGAGGTCCATAACTTGAATTGGTTTCAGAGCACTGGTAAAATTGAGAATCATGATGTTCAGAGGTTAAACATAAAGGAAGGTGTAAAATTTCAAACTCTTTGTGACGAGAACCAAAAGAAAAACAGCACCCTAAAGAAGGAATTTCCCAAATTATTTCAAACTGTAAGATCCTCATACCAAAGTCATACAATATTGAGAAGGCAACTCATGAAACATTATATTTATGAGAAATTGATATTCTTGGTTCCTTGAAGTTTATTAGAGGCGCTAATTTCCTTTTCGCGCTTTATGCATCCTCTTGATGCCAATGAATGAAATATTTAACTTCATCCCCTAAAACCAAAAAGAGCCAGAAGAAAAAGATTCTTGTAACGGAAATAGACAACCTTGACCCTAATTCAACCCCAAAAGCTAGTTGATGAGGTAAGTATTGAACAAGAACTTATTTGGAGACTACAACATATACCCTCAATCAATGTGGAATATTCTACCACTCTCCACGTGTCCAGGTTTGGACAACTGGAGAGTGGATAACATAAGATGAGGGCCCAAGTCCCGACATTAGATAACTAAAGAATAGGGACAGGTCTGGCTCTGGTACCATGTTAAGAAAATGGACCTTGAGCCTAACTCAACCACAAAATCTAGTGCAGAAAGTGAGCATCGATCAACAGCCTATAAATGAACTACAGCTCATTCTCCCTATCAATGTTTAATTCAGAGTCACAGCATAAATAGAAACACTTCTGTATAATAACCAAAAAATAAAACAGTTGAAAAGAAGGATGCAGCAATGGACACACTGAAAAAAGACAGAAATTGGAAGACAGAGAGATGCATAGATAATGAACTAGGAGGCTCTGATATGACATGTCAAGTATACCTCCAAAATGGCAGGATGTGTACACCTCAGAAATCCTAGAAAGGCAGTTCTCAGAGAATACCGAATGCTAGCAGCATGTCCACCCTTTGTCATCTCAAAGTTTGGATCGAAATCAAGCAATGGTGAAAAAATGCGGTTATAATGGATAGGTCGCCTCCTTGCTATAACTGCCAAACTGGAAACAATTTTCAGGTTATCAGATCAAGCATAAAGCAAGACAAATAAATTGTACAAGTTCAAGATGAAATAAAAAAGATGATTAATTACAAACACGAATTCAAGGTGGGAAGGAAATAGAAAAGGAAACAAAAAAACAAAGAGACAGAATGAAACATGAGGTAACAGCTTCACCTCAATAATCTACCACAGTTAAACTACCATTGACATATAGAGCTACCAAATCTATTTCACTCGTCCACCTTTTATCACAAAACTAACTAATGCACCACAGTGGTCTCTCATAAGCAGAAGGCAAAGTAGCCCATAAATTACAGAACTTAGATGTACCAGGCTACCAGCCGAAAGACTCTTTAAGTGCTATCTCAACCCAGAAACAAGCACAGATAAGCCCTTCTACTAGTCCTGTTGCAGCAAAGTATCATTTCTGAGATAAAGTATCCTCAGGCCAGCATACATGTTCATATTCAACTCTTTATCATCTCCAGTGTCACGTTGATAATGTTCTATCCCAAAAAAACAGCTTACTGCTCTACCTGATGCTATTTGTTGCTGTATGCTAGATTTGGATAGAGAAAAATTGCAGAAGATACCAATCCAAAGTTAACAGTAATAACTCCAGTTACGGAAGTCCTTGAATCTGCTATAAAGAGGCATTATGGGAGGGTGGAAGTATAGGCAAAAGAGAAACTGAGACATATCTATAGCTTGGAAGATTAGTCAACATATTTTTCAATGAATAGAAAGAACTTGGGATACACTTGTGTAAGCCGTACTCTCTTCTTTTTTATCCTTCTAATAGCGCTCACATTTTTTCCAACCAAAAACTACCTGAGCATTCCTTGTCCATATCTTCTTGAGACAAGCAAATTCCATCAAAGAGAATTTTTTTACACAAGTTGAAGCATGAATTACTGCTATCTGACCATTTTGAAAGGCTAACCACATCATGGTTTTGCTATTCATGTAATTTACAGCTTTTGACACATTTCAGCACATAAGCATCAAAAGAAACACCAAGTAGAAGCATGAATACGTGTTTGATATTATGAGGAAATATTTACTGGAAATGTTTTTTACCTTATTCCCAAATGCCTGAGGGAGAAGATGTTAAGGACAATATAAGATCTTTACATTACGCACATCGTACTAAGATAAAAATGTGTCCACCATACTTTATTACAAAATCAAGACTAGGAGACATCGCATGCTTATTATACCATTACACACTAACCACTACATACCAAGGAACACTAATATGCATACTCGTTTTAACAGATCTATACTCGATGATAACCACTATATTTATCTATTTTTTAACAAGCACGATCACTATATTTATCTATATCACAACCTTTGGGGTACGGCCCTTCCCCGGACCGCATGATGCGGGATGCTGTGTGCACCGGGCTGCCCTTTTCAATCACTATATTTATATATGCATATTACTCTATGGAATCACTAGACTTTAAGAACAAACCCAGCTGCTAAAAAAGATGATACAAGAACTTCCACATCTTCAGATGTTATACAGCAAGCTGACCCCTCTACAATATCTGCGACCACAATGGGTCAAGTAACATCCAATGACCACGAACAACAACAACTACGCATCAGTCCCAAACAAATTGGGATCGGCCAAATGAATCCCAAGTAAAGCTTGGTTTCAACCAGGCATACCAAAACCAAACTTTGGCTCACTAGTCACTACTGCCAACGGCATCAGAATATACACTGACCATTGTTGGCAACTAAACTAAATCACGTCACTATTTTCACTTCAACCAGGCATACCAAAACCAAAATTTGGCTCACTAGTCATCACTGCCAACGGCATCAGATTATACACTGACCATTGTTGGCAACTAGACTAAATCATGTCACTATTTTCACTACCCTAATTGCAGGTGGGAATCATTCAGTTATTGATTTGCTACGCAAGATCCATACACTACAATCAGGTGTAAGGAACCCAAACTACTATTGCAATAAAAATTAAAGTGTCCAACGATACTTGAACATGGAGAAACGTGAAGCTAAACTCCATAAGAATTTCATCTAACTCTTCTGTTAACAATTAGGAGCTAATGGCACGATCAATATTTTACTCACCGAGGCACATCGTACTGAGAATGTTCATCAATCTTTAGCTCAAAGAAATTTCGCATGTTTTTACTTTTGCGTTTACAAGCATTGTTTCTTGATGCAAGATATTTTCACAAGATTAGGACTTATTGCCCTCTCTTAAAAAGATATAAAGCACGCAATTAACAAACTCATATCCCCACCGAAGACAATCTTATGCAATAATGAAAGCAGTCCATGAAGTGAAAGTTGTTGGAATTCTAGGTTGATCTTGACAATGTTATTTATTCAATTTTCTTCCAACGTTAATTTCATAGTAAATTAGCTCAAAAGGTAAAACAGGGAACTGGAGGTCCAACGTGTATATACATATACATACATACATCATATAAACATACCACATACAAACACACACATACACATACACATACACATAAACACACACACACATATCTGTTTATTATGTGTGCGCACACACACACACATAATGCATACCTGTTTATTATGTGCACACACACACACATATATCTAATCAGTTGTTACGATCCATGGTAATACAATGTCCTCAGCAAAATAAGATTATCAGGTCCTAACCCAACTACAACACTCAGTATAAGACCATCTGCTCCAATCTAGGCGGGGAGGATTATGTAGCATCTAAACTTGCGAGCTGTAGCAAACAGCTAGGAGGATCTATTTCAACCCCACTAGATCCAGATCCGGCTGACCCTACCTTATCCTATCTTGATTACAACAAGTGGGCTCAAGTTGGTTTAGACACCACCATCATAATTAAGAATATATGTATTCAAGTAAACACAGTAGTCAAGTGTTAAAACAATGTTTATGCAACTTCAATAATACATGACACTTCCAAATGGCAAGTAGCCAGCAAAACCATAATAAAAGATGAAAAACACAGAAATTAATCCATGTACAACCATGCAACATTTTTGAAATGTTTTCCACATAATGCTAAGCATCTAGAAGCACAATTATCTGGAAAATTTTCCTGGAACAACTTAACAAGATCTTGTTCCATACTTCAGACATCAAGTTTCATATGCTCGGTCAACTAGCTCAAACTTCAATATATTAGGGGCATGATTCTGAGTATCTCTTTTCATTTGAAAGTATAATGAGGACAACTTCTTAGAATTAGTAAACTGCTGCCTTATCAAATAACCACAATAAGCTTGAGTTAATCATCCTCAATTACATCATGTATGCGGGCGCGTTTTTACCCTGTTTTAATGAAATTTATTACTTTATCAAAAGAAAATGTCATTCTCAACTTCTTTTCTAATCTAATGTTTTGCCACAATGAGGGCCATTAATTTCATCGTTTAAATCTGTTACATGAAGCTACTCGTTACTTGGTGTCAAGGAGATACTAAGGCAATACTGTGCTGCCCTGTTACCAACTAAAATGGAAGTCCAGTGATTTCATCTTCTAAAGCAGCTAAAACATTCTGCTTGATAAGAGAGAGCTTTAAACTTGTTTAACATCACAATATGTCAGAATTTGTCGTTCCCGGGAAAAAGGAGAACAGAACATAATATCCTGCAGTTGACAACATATGTGTTCCTCCTAAAGGAAAGACATGCCCTGCAAAACTTGGATCACATTCCTTTTCAATCATATCGAACCAAGCCACTCTAAATAAGATAAAGAAGTGTTCATAAAAGCAGGGAAATTTCCAACACAACATAACAATCTACATGCAGTCTTTCCCAGAGTCTATAGATTTGTCATTCAAAAACCGGTTTAGCATTTTATCTGTTTCTGCTTTCAAAATGCCATTAAGTAGCAAATTTTTAATGTATTCTTTGCTTATTACAATTGATAACGATGTATTATTGCTTGAAATAATGCAAAGAGTCAATTCACATTTATAGCATTCGCTCATGCTACAGCAGCTCCGCTATATACATACCAATTGGTATGACACTGTCCACACTTGGGAGGAATTTTAAATTTTGACAAGATGAAGAAAAAAGTGTTCATACCACAGAAATTTTAGTGGCACCATACAGGAGTGAAAAGCTATTCCTCAAGGAATTTTTTATTTAGGAAAACTTTACAGATTCACAATTACCTATAGAAAAGGTCTAAGTACAGTATCGCCGATTTATAAGTTCAAAAGTAATGTGAAATGCGGCATGTCATACAGTAAACTTGACAATGTAACAGCAGCAAAAAAGAAAAAAACAGAAGTGACAACAGAAGGTTTATCCAGGAAGAAAACCCTGTTGAAAAATTTGATTATCTGGGTAATAAGAAGTGTTTCAATGTTACAAAATATAGCGATACATTATCAAACAATACTTGTCTCAGACACTACAAGGTAACGATGTGGTATGTACAATTAAAGAGATCAAAATTTGCCAAACTTTAAGGTTGTCTCCCAAAATGTACAATGCTTGGTTAATAGCTTGTCCAAAGAGTTCTTATTGCAAATGATGTGACCAATTTATCCACCGCTTAATCTGCCCTACCATCTGTCAATCTTGTGGAAATCAGCTTACTTTTAGATCAGTTATCTGAACCATCAGTTCAGCATTCCAAGCAAAATGCCATTTTAACTCCACGTTAAAAAGCTGGGCTCATGCTGCAATAACAGCAAAAATAAGCAGTTGAACCTGAACTACAGCCATTACCAAGCATCTGTCATCTCTCCATATATTCAAAATATAAAACAGAAATCACCACAAAAATTTTGGAGTTCAGATTTCAGAAGCAAAGGCAGCAAGTAGTTTTATCTAGCTGGGGCAACATGGAATCTACTGAGAGTTATGACAAGGGATCTTCAGATTAGATTTTTCTGGCAAATGTAACAAAAACTTTCGGCAAAGATCAGTGGCATGTTGCCATTTACGCCGGGAAAAGAAACAAAACTTTATCAACTACCATAATAATACCAAAAACAAGTATAAACTAATTGTCACATTATAGTTGCTTCCATACATAAGTAAATGTCATCTCAAGTCATTTTAAAATAGACATAACAAACAACTTGTCTTGTTGATGAAAGCAGCCAGTAACCCCATAACATGCTCCCGCTTTACCAAACTTAGTCTTAGTTTGACT
The DNA here is from genome assembly GCA_005239525.1 of Nicotiana knightiana. NCBI lineage: Eukaryota > Viridiplantae > Streptophyta > Magnoliopsida > Solanales > Solanaceae > Nicotiana > Nicotiana knightiana. Next base: position 21,826 of record ML438297.1, on the reverse strand, counting down.
TGACACGGGTAATAAGAGTAGAGTTGAAATTAATTAATACGTTAAGAAAAAGGTGACTTAAAGTAGAGCTAAAAGTTAGCCTCGTGAAGGTTATTGAGATCTTTAGAGAAGACATGTGACATTTATACTGATATACTATAATAAAGTAACAGAAACATGAAGTGAATAGTGAGGAATAAGATTCCTAGGGAAGACTGAAGTGACAATTTTAAGACAGACAACACGGGAAGTCGTATGATTTCTTTACGAGATAGGGAGCAACATGGTATTTAATGTACATTTTACGTAGGTTCCCATCTGTCAAAGCTTTGGTGAACAGAACTACCATGAATTACCATGTACTTGTACTGGTGGGAGGTAACAGGTACCTGTAAATTGAAGGTGTGCTAGCTGACACAGACACCACGTTATCGGAAATTTGTACACTTTAGTATCACGAAATCAGAAAAACAAACAACTTTCTAGTTTATTGGAAAATTGTACACTTTAGTATCACGAAATCAGAAAAACAAACAAATTTCTAGTTTATTGGAAAATTGTACACTTTAGTATCACGAAATCAGAAAAACAAACAAATTTCTAGTTTATTGGAAAATTGTACACTTTAGTATCACGAAATCAGAAAAACAAACAAATTTCTTGTTTATTTCCACTCCTGTAGTTTAGATTTGTCATGTATCCTTTTATCTTTACTCGAAAAGGATTTTTACATTAAAACGACACTTCTTGTCTAGAAAGAAATCAAGAAAGACAGAGACAAAAGGACAGGAACCAGAGTAAGTTCGTCTAGCCCCATCACACAGAGATAAATAAGAATCCTGATGTCTTACACCAATGTGAAACCATCCGTCAAAACATACACACGTCCTGTTGCCAAATGTATTTGACTTGAAAAGATACTCTAACTTAACATACACAATATAAAAGAACAAAAAAAAACATTTGAATGGTTTTACCATCTCATCTGAAACCCCCAAAAAAAACATGTTTAGTACAGGGGCACACGTACCTTTAGGATAAAAAAAAATTCAAAAGGAAAAAATAACAGCCCATGTGTTTGCACTTCTTAGGAGAAAACTCTACACAAGCATAATCATTTTTTTATAAAGTCCTTACAGGCGTTGAAGCAGAAAATCCACATAGAGTCAAAAACACCTCCACATATATAACTTCAACATGAGAAGCACACTCACAACACAGATCTTGTTCATACGTGCTCCTTACAATACTATAGAAGAAAAATGTGGCTTATGTATGACGTAAAGGAATTCAAAGCTCCTAGTGAATGTACCCTAGGTGATCAGCATCACCAATAAGAGCACCAACAAACCCACCCTAACTAGAAACTTATCAGCCGATCTCTGTATTGACAGCCCTCAATCTGAAACTGCAACTCATGCAATTTCCTAACCTTGTACTAACACTAACTTCTTCAAGTCTATTTTCTCAACCTCTATCCATTCACAAATAGGACTCCTCTCATAGAGGAAAGAATGAACAACGCACAGAAATCTTTCAACTAGAATAGATGAATTTCGAATCTTCCCTGGAGATCAAGCATAGCACTATCGAAGAAATAATACAAGTTTTTGATTAAAACAGATAAAAGCTCACCTATTAATTACAGAAATGGTTAGTAAACCAGGGAGAGAACTAGCTGAGCGCAATAAATCCAATAGAGTGCCAACAGTATTTTTGGCATCTAATGTAAGTGCAGCCGGATCAAGAACAGGGTGATGACCAACTACCCATGAAATATTAAAACTCCGTCCATGTTTTGCTGCAGGCATAAATAAATGACGCATTAAGAGCACAAACAAATATCAAAATAAGCAAACAGAAAACATGGAAAAGGGATAAAAGAATAAAATTATCCTAGTGATTCTTTACTGATAAGCTACATTATATAATAGTGAATCATGATAAAACGCCTATACTCAGAATCTTCCCATCCTTGATGTTCTGTAAAAGTTTACCTTGTGCTACATATTTTTCAGAATCATTTGTATCCGGTGTGAAAAGTAAAATATATGTTTCGAGAAACTTCAATGCCAGCAGTTTTGTACCAATTGGGCCTGCCTGTAAAAACATATCCAAAAAGCATGTCATTTGTATGTGCCAGACAATTAGCGGAAGGACATTCCTAAAGCAAATCAGGGAGACCCAAAAATGGATTTATTTTTTCTTCTATTTCCCCTTTGCTAACCCTCCTGCACCCCAGAGATTAACAGAGCAAAAGACAAGGAACAGTAAGTCTAAATTAGGTAAACATTTGGTAGCAGATCTCACAAAGACATCACCATGAAACACTACACTTCAGGTTCGAGACTGCACAATAGATATAAGTAAACCTCATGCTCGCGGATATCCATTCATCTCCTTATTTCCAAAATGCAGTAACTTCCGAAAGTGACTACTAAAATGAGGCTAAAATAGGTACACAAATGCAAAGAGTAAATCATCATTTGACATCTTGGCACAAAGTGAAACTTAGATTCCCTTTTTTGCAGAACTTGACAGATGCCTGTTTTAAATCATACATCTACTTCATCCTCTTCACGTTAGATAACCACACTCTCCCTCACAACTTAAACATTCTCTGATCATTTCCTTCTCTCCTATCCTGCACAGTAGGGCAAGCAGGACCATATACTAACACAGACACACAGGCCCAAAGAGGGAAAAAGTGACTAGTCATTTCATATTCATACTCTCATTTGAGGCGCACTTAAGCCCTGAAGCTCAGAAAAGATCAGGGTATGTGCTTCGCCTCACTTAGGTTGTGCTTCAATGTAGGCAAGACACTAAGGCATGCGCTTCATTACCTATAAGTTCTATCTTGAATAAAGTGGTACAAAACAATAAATATGATTGGCAAAAAGATATATTAATTGTTGAGGAAATCACTATGAATGAAATTGTCACTTTTCTTTGCATTATAATACATTTTTATTTTTTTCTTCGTTGTGCCTTTTTTAACTAAAGCCCACACTTTAATTGCGCTTTGCAATTAAAGCCCAATAGACTTGGACTGCTTTTTAAATAGACCCTGAGCTTCATGACGATAAAAGAAACGAGATAGTTAATCTAAGGAATTAAAAGGGCATTCTCTTGCTTACACTTCCTTCTTTAAATTATTCGCTTCTCCTGTAGTAACCTAGTAGCTAGTCACATATGGTAAAGAGATAATTTTACCTCCCACCCTAACCAGAACCACAAGTCCTGAATGAATGAATAAATAAATAAATGAATAAGTATCTATGGAAGGATGAATCCTCTCACCAGATTAGAGATATCCAACAGCCAAAAAGTTCTAGTTTATTATTTGTAAAACATTCACAAAATATTATGATCCTTTTTTATTAGTTCACCAAAATATTATAATTTTGTCTAAAGAGTTCATAAAATATCATGATCCTGATGATGTCCGAAATGAAGATTGTTGGAACCACTACAAGGTAAAACTGAAAACGTTTCTCAATGGAGAGGAAAAGGATAAGCTTTAGAACAAACATTTTGGCAAGTTGCTGTGAGGCTGAATTCAAAAGGTGCTGCGGTTCCTAGATCCAAGTGACAACAAAATTGATAAATAAATCCACTAGAGCACCCATTACACGAGTAAAACAAGCTACCTCAAAAAGAAAGCCAAAGACAACATCCTTGAACTTGACCATCCATGTCCAGAGCTCATCAAGCCATCTCTCCACTATACCATGCCGGTGAAACTATAATTTATAAAAGAAGGATTTAGAACCTCAAATGTATTAGAGAAGAAGATAAGCTTTGTTAGCAGAATGACAAATTAAACATGTACTCCCTCTATCCCAATTTATGTGGCACTCTTTCCTTTTTCGTCTGTCTCAAAAGGAATGTCGCCTTTCTTTATTTAGAAACAATTTAACTTCAATGTTTCCATTTTACCCATAGAGAGATGATTTATGGCCACAAATATCTAAGGCTAATTTTTTTTTTTTTTTTTTGATAGCCCTGGGTGTCCGAGTCTCTTAGAGCCCCGACTAATCCCAGGGTGCACAGGCCCTCGGCAAGGAGTTTCCCGCAAGTGCAAAGAAGGATAATTTTAGACCACAAATTTTAAGAAGTCCTTTCTTAATTTACGGGCAAAGTCAAATGATGCCACATAAATTGGAACAGAAGGAGTAACAGAAAGTGCACAAGGACAGGGACAGTAAACTTAAAGATAATATATATACACACACCCAACCAAAGCTAGTGACTCCAATGCATATCAGACACAAAAAGATAAGTACTGTTAAAACAAAATCTAGCATAGTTTCAAGAACCTGACAAGATAGGCATGAAGCACTAAGGTATTAAAAGCACATCTTATAGCATCAACCTCCCTGCCAACATGTTCTTTATACCACACAACCCTCTATATTACAGCAATCACTAATGGCACTAGTCAGGCACAAAAATCCTTCATCAGCCGTCAACCGACCAAACTTCAGTTCCTTTCTAGAGTGAATGAATAATTACTAAATGAACAAAGGGAATACCACTGTACAATTACATAGAAATGTCAAGCTATGTTAACTAGCATCTGTTTACTACATTTTTGGTTTTAAAATCTTTCAGAAAAAACTAGCACAAAAAGAAGATTTCAGAAACAAACATTGTGTCTCCAAACTTGAAAGAGAGCCTACAAGATTAGCCTTCGGCCTCCTTTAAATCTTATCATCCCTAACCAACACGTTATCATCCAAGCTTTTGATTGATTGAGCACAGATGCAATTTATGCAGTTATGGTCTTAAAATACTAACAAGTCTAAAACATCGGAAAACAAATGAGGTGGCACAAGACTCGCATGCAGAGACCAAACCCTTTTTTTTTTGGGTGAAGAGACCAAAGATCTCCTCAGAAGATTTACAGCCATGATTAAAGATCAGAGTGGAACAAGCTTATGTTGTATGAAGGCTCAGTCAACAAGCGTGACCTGATATGATAATTCCTCCAACACGCCACAATAGATTTTCATGCCAGATATAATTGATTGCTTTGTCACCATAGAACTCGTATCTTTTAAACATGTGAATAACACGGGCATTAACACCAATGAATGTTCTTTTGCTTTCATCCCAACCGCCTCAATTACCCTGAAATAGATGTACAATAAGGTTAGAATGACTAAAACAATATCGAGAAAAAACCAATATCCATAAAATCAGAATACCAATCGCATGCAAGCACATTTGTTACAACCCTATTCTAGCATCAGCTGATAGCAAGTTACCAACTAACAATTGCAACAGCAAGTAATCAATTTTATTATGTTATTCATTTGGCACCCCACCCCCAAATAAATACCCCCTACTCAGGGACGAAGAGTGGAATTCCCTGTTCCACCCCCACCCCCACGCCCTTGCTGACTCGACCGCCCAACCTCTTGGTAGAAGCAGATGGCTCTGACTGCTAGAGCAACCTCTCCTGTCCAGGAGAAATCAAATTTTAGCAAGACCTACCTTTTATATGTGGAAAAGAAGGTGTCAAGCTGTAATTATCAATCCTTGTCAATCACAAAAAGGGAAATAATAAATGCAACACCCTCCACCACCTTGAAACATATATTTAGACCTAATATACCAATAAGCTTCTAATACGAATCTAAAGAACCAACTCAATCACACAAAAAGGTGCAATTATTTATTTCCTTACCAGAAACTAACCCAATTTTGATTCAAGCACCCACTATTTACCACTCCCTATCACCAAAAAAGACACTACCATGTACTCCCAAAAGTTCAATTTTTTATCTCAATTCTGATACTTTTAAATTTAAAATAAAATTTCTACATATTTACGAACTATATAAAAAATGGTTGAGCTCCTACTTGTAATAGTACCATATAAAATGGAAAAAGAATAGAAAAGGGTTCAATTGAACTTACTCAATGAGGCATTTGCGAACGAGACTTTGGGGCGATGACTTAAGGTCTATTAAATAAGGGAAAAGTTCAGCAACCTGTGATGGCTCAGCTGATAACAGTATATCTTTCAGTTGCTTCAACGAAGATAGCTTTACTGTCAAATCACCGTGGTTATTAGCGGCTGCGAGTAGCGGTAGAGCTTGCTCCCGAATTGGTCCCCCGGCCATGTTAACAATGAGAGTAGCTAGGGTTTTATTTATACTTAGGGTTTTGAATGAGGCCGGATAAATTGCCTTGCCGTCCGCCGCCACCTGTGTAGGATTCAGCCGAGCCGGATAGAAGATACGGATGAAATAGTGCGTTGGCCTGAAGGAGAGATATCATAAATGGAGATTTGAAAAGGATTTTTTGGATTTAACCATTTGTGCTGTGCAGAGAGAGGGATATCAGTTGGGGATTTTGAATTTGTTGAGGGAAATTTGGGGCTTGGAGTTGGAGAGGCTATTGGGCCGAGCTCATATAACTGGCCACGCGAGAAAACATGTAAAATGGGGCAGACTGTTGATTTTGGCATGGTGTAACGATGTACTCACACAATTGACACAAAATAGGGGGGGTTTTGCATCCGTACTTACTTTTTGTGTCACGTTTTAACTTATACTCGCTTTATAAAAAGAATTACATACGTACCCGCTTTTGCGCATAACTTCAGCATGCGGGGCTGAAGTACCAAAGGCAATCACGCAAAACTTCAGCATTCTAGTAGACGGGCTTGAAATAGCTTGCGAACTTCAGCTCTAGTAAATGGGAAACTTCAGCTCTANGCTGAAGTTCCCCCAGTTACAAACCAAGTAACGTTATATCTGAACATCTTGAAAATTCCCTTTCAAAAGTTTTATCCCATTATTATCCATTTGAGGGAAAGTTGAATGAAAATCTCTCTGCTGATTGTAATTATCGCGGAGTTGAGTTTTTCACTACCAAAATCGATTGTCCAATGGCTAAAATTATCAATGATCCTTATTCTGATAAAGAAGATTTAGTCTATCCGAAAGGTATTCCTTGTACATATTCATATGAGGGTAGTCTTGTCGTGGTTCAACTTAGTTATTTCAGTTGTGGAGGAATAGCAGTCTCTAGAGCTGAAGTTTGTCTTTGTAATTGGGAACTTCAGCCCTGTATGCTGAAGTTGTTGTCTTTATAACTTGGGAACTTCAGCTTAACTAGTGAACTTCAGCTCAGCGAGGGAAAGGGGAGCTGAAGTTATTTAAAAAGTGGGTACAAGTTAAAAGTTTTTAAAAAAGCGGGTATAGGTTAAATGGGGGCGACCAAATAGGGTGTCCCGCGCAATTTTTACAGAAAATAGCCCTAGTTATAAATATTAGCACCTAGCCCATAAATATATATCACAACAATAATATATATATCAAAATGTATATCACAACTTTATTTTTCTTCTTTTCTATATATAAAAATATATATTAAAATTTTATTTTCCTTATTTATTATCTAAAATATAAAATGATAAATAGAATTATTTAAAATCATACTATATATCATAATTTATATATCACAGAGTATAACACATCAAATAATATGTATACCAAATATATATTACAAGTTTATTTTATTCTTAGTGTATATCTAAATGTATATAATTTTTTTTTTTGTATATCAAAATGTAAATAAAAGATATTTTTTTCTTTGTATATTTCAGTATATAACACATATTTTCTTGTGAATATACACTAATATATTTGTTGGAGATATATTGATATACAAAATGAGAATTAGATATATTATTTGTATATCATCGTGTATACCATATTAATAATGTGTATATCAACAAAATATATTAAAAATTTTCGGGTTGTCTCTCACGTTGCTGATATTATTTTTCTGGTTTTTTTGTCACATATCTATTGTCTCTGAGCCGAGAGTCTCCCAGAAACAACTTCTCTACCCCCTTTAGGGTAGAGGCAAGTATGCATACACTCTACTCTCCCCAGACCCCACTGGTGGGATTTTACTGGGTTGTCGTTGTTGTATATTAAAATTTTATTTTTGTATAACACACTTTAGATTGAAAACTCAAGTTCAAGACGACTCCACACGTATATCCCCTATTGTATCCCATGTATAACTTTATGTACATTAGCGATATCTCATATATATCATGTGTAGCTGTGTATATCCATGAAAAATTGTGTTATATATACGATATACAATTTGATATACACGGGCGTCCATAAAAAAATTATGTTGTATACACGATATACAAACTAATATACACAGATGTCTCTAAAAACTATCTGAATATACACTGATGTATACGATAACATGATATACACATGTCGCAGTTGAATTTTTAGGTCTGATTTTTTACCTGAAACCAGTCTAATTCATTTCTAATCTTGCTCAAATTTTATATATAGCCTCATTTAGGTATTTTCAACCAATTTCAATCACACCCACTCATTCAATCCAACAAAAAAAAAGAGAAGAAAAATAAAGTTGAAATATATTTTTTCTCTCTTAGTTTTTTCTTCTGATTTTTTCTTATGTAAGATCAATCTTACCTTTTCATCCCACTGTTTTTTTTTGCATAATTTACAAGAAATTTTTTTAAACTATGAGAGCGAAAGAGAAGAGATAGAAGAAGAAATACAATGAGAGAAAGGGGGAGGGAAGCCAAAATAAGCGAGTAGTTTTTTTTAGAGAGAGAGTAGTTTTTTTTAGGATTTGGCTATATAATACCAATTGTTTGGCGCTATCTTTGCCAAACCTAATGTAAGGCTAAAAAATTGTCAATTCCTGTTATGTGTTGTTATAGGATGTCAATTTCCCCTCAGACTATTTGCACAGCGCTATTCAAGGCGCGACCACTTTTTAAAAAACTAGTATATTATATTCATAGCTAATTATAGCATTTTTGGCCAATCTTCTCTTCGGCCAAAAGTGTTTTTACTTGTTTTTTGCCAAAAGTGAATTTTTCAATGTTAAGGTGTTTGGGCAAGCTTTAAAAGAAGAAAAAAAAGTGATTTTAAGTATAACATAAGCAGTTTTTTAGAATAAAAAAGAAGTAGCTTCTTTCGCAAAATACTTTTTGGAAAAGCACTTTTGAGAAATTCACATAAAAGTACTTTTTAAAAGCTTGGTTAAATACTAATTGTTGCTCAAAAGTGCTTTTCAATTTAATTAGTCAAACACAAACTGCTTGAAGAAAAATACTTTTTATTATAAGATGATTTTAGAAGTCTGGCCATACATGCTATTAGATTATTAGTTTTTCCAACTTAAGAAGAAATCCCAGTAACTCCTATTAACATTGGCATGTCAAATAAAAAAAACCAATTGACTATCCCATAAGTTTGTAAATCTTCAAAAATCTTTTTTTGTAATCAAATCTCAATTCTATAAAGCTACGTAAATTTTATATTTACTTTGAGCTAACATGTTTAAATGTCATAAATAAAATTAAGGTACAAATAGTGGAATTAAGGAAAATGACATAAATGAGATTTGAGGGATTATTGGTGAAACGAAACAGATGGCATACAAGAAAATTCAAATTTTGTTTGTGAAATGACTTATCACTGGTAAAACTAGTTAGACCAAAGTTCATTCAAAAATGTCAGGAATTTGGTCTGCTAGATCAAATCAAACTTCTCTCTCTCTCTCTCTCTCTCTCTCACACACACACACACACACATATGTATACTCCCTCAGTTCCAGTTTATGTGAACTTATTTTTTTTTTCTGTTCCAAAAAGAATGATCCCTTTCTAAATTTGATAACGATTTAGCTTTTAAACTTATAATTCTACCCTTAATGAGAAGCTTTTATAACCACACAAATCTGGGGGCCTTTTTGACTTGTTTAGGACCACAAATTCCAAAAATCTTCATTTTTTCTTAAACTATGTGCCCCGTCAAACAGGTTCACATAAATTGGAACGAAGGGAGTAGTACTTTTCAAAATTTTATGAAGTTAGTTGTTGTTTAAAACATTGTTAGTGTTTGTAAAGTATTTTGAATTTGAAATTTAAAAATCCTAAGATGTCCGCTTCTTGAACTTGAGGGCATTATGATTGTAGGTCAGTTCTTGGAGTTCAAACTTCGGGCACATTATCCTAAGTCAAACTATGCAATTTAAAATATTAGGCGAACTATTTTTAAAATAAAAACTAGGGCAAAATGCCTTAATACCCCCTAAATTTGTCGTGAATTATTAGTTTCCTTCCCAAACTATCTCGAGTTCGAATTACCCCCTACACTAGGATAAGTGAATTTAAAAAAATCCCTGGGTTGCCACATGGCACAAAAAGTGATCTCAAATGGTCTTTGGCGCGTGAGGGTGGGTAAAAATGCCACCTAATCAGCTTTAACGGTAAAAAAAACCCTAATCAACATTTTCCTTTTATTTTTTCATATTCCTAACGTTTAGTCTTTCATTTCTTCCTCTTTATAAGTTCCTCCATTGAAGCATAACTATGCTCTTTCTTTTTGTATAAAATCTAAATTTTTTTCTTTATTTGTTAAAGTTCTTAGTGATATTCTTGGTTTCCATCCCAGTTTTCTCCAAGACATTGAAGATGAACCCACTTTGTAAATGTGGGTATCCGTCACATTTAAAAATTTCATGGTCAAAAAACCTTCTTCCCGGATTGTCATTTGACCATGAAATTTTCAAATGTGGCGGATACCCACATTTACAAAGTGGTTCATCTTTAATGTCTTGGAGAAAAGTGGGATGGAAACCAAGAATATTACTAAGAAATTTAACAAATAAAGAAGAAAATCTAGAATTATACAAAAATAAAGAACAATAGTTATGCTTCAACTTCAATGGAGGAACTTATAAAGTGGAAGAAATGAAAGAATAGCAGTGGAATATGAAAAAATAAAAAGAAAATGTTGATTAGGGCTTTTTACCGTTAGAGCTGATTAGGTGCCCATTTTTATCCACCCTCACGCGCCAAAGACCATTTGAGATCCCTTCTTGTGCCATGTGACAGCCCAGGGAGGATTTTAAATTCACTTATCCTAGTGTAGGAGGGGGTAATTCGAACCTGAGATAGTTTAGGGAGGAAACTAATAATTCGCAACAAGTTTAGGAGGGTATTAAGGCATTTTGCATAAAAACTAACTATAAATATGAAATTTTACTTGAATAGTCAAACATATAACTTAAAAAGGCATATATGACACTAAGCCATACTTAGGAGGTATATGTTACCATTCCATTATAAGTCAATTTGCTTATAATTCAAAATTAGTGAAAAGCAACAAGTTGGGCTCTCCAAACTAATAGCTTTTCAGTTGATAAGTACTTTTCATTTGATCATTTTTTTATAATTTTAATAATATTTTTAATTGAAAACCTGGAACTGGACGTAACGCGGCACCCGGTGTACGAGTACATGTGACTGAGCGAACGAACTGGCTAGTTGAATCAACATGTGATATCATAACATACTGAATGCGGGAAGAATAAACTAATACTTGCTGATATACTGGAAATCTGAATGATATAAATCAAAGTGCAAAAACATTAATATAAGTCTTAAACATATATGTAGCTAATATAACTTAACATGAAAGCATGTGACTATGTCTAACGGAACTTTAATGTATGAAGCCTCTAATGAAGTATTGAAAATACTTACTATCCGTAAATATTGAAAGACTGCAAAGTAATGATAATACCCCGAAAGAATTGTGGCTCACCAAATAGCTGGTCATCCTAACGCTCTAAATCATCAACCAATAAATCATTACATGCATCGTGAGATGCAGGCCCCGGGCAAAAGGGACGTCAGTACATTTGAATTGCACTGGTATGTAAAGCAATTGAAAGAAAGAACTTTAAATGTAGAAACTGAAGCATAATTTATAACTGAAGAAGGACGTAAGGATATAAATACTCTCTTCTAAATGATGAACCACATGCTTAATCTGAATAAATAAATAACGACCTCAGACTATATATATATATATATGTGTGTGTGTGTGCACAAATTGCAGTCTTGGGACCAAGTATACGTACACATAACTTCAATTCCAGGCCCAAGTATGCATAAAGCATTAACTACTGCATCATGCCCAATGATGCATAAATCATAAACTGCAGCCTCAAGCTCAAATACAAGTGTTCAATATTTAGGGATTTAAAATCAGGAATTGAGAATCATACTACAATACATGACACTGAAATACTGAACCATAATGAGTTACATGATACTGAAATGATGTACAGAGCTAGATTGAGACATGTATTCATAATAAGCTGATTTGTAATAACTAAGGTTTCAATTATTTATGGAACGCTGAATAATCTAGACTGAGACACATGGGAATTAAATATATGTCTATATTGATTACGTACCAAGCTCACAAAGTTCGGAATGAAAGTCATGAACTAATTATGAAGCTAGAGAATGTAAGTTTTGTAACTATTCAAGGAACTAAGCTTAATTATATTTTTGAGACAATTAGTAACGTTGTAAAAGAAACGTAGTGTAGGGAGAATTATTGACATTCCCAAACATAGAGAGTTATCCTCACATACCTTGGCTTTGCCTCTTTTAAGCGTATCACAATGTTCGTCACCTCTTTCAATGATATTCTATGGCAACATATGTCAAAAGGAACCAATATTAACACTAATGCTCATGTTTTAGTCATTTGGCATTTTATCAAATACTTGGTGAGCATAAAGCTTCATATTCCTTAATATTGGTGTTTCTACACCCAACAACCTAATCTCTTGCTCCTAGGTAGTTCTAAAATCTCAATTTGCTATAATCAAAATCATTCTTCATCACCCGTAAGATAAACAATATCCTTAGTCAATAATCAACAATTAACAACCCAAACTTATAACCGATCATACTTTTTTGTCAAACCCATCAATTGATATATCATGAACTTAGAATCTATAATTATTAATCCAATGCTATAATCAATTATAGGGTGAAGATATAACTTTTTTTGATGTTCAATCATCTTGAATTCGAGTTATAGGGTTTCTTTTCTCAATAATAATGTCTTAATTGAATATATAATGATTGAAGGGTTAACACCCATGTTAATAAGGTGTTGAAAAATTAAAATTAACTTAGAATCATCACTAGAACTTACCTTGGATGATGGAGGGACCTTGGAGGAAGTTAGGTTCTTGAGAGTTTCTCTTTCTAGAGTAAGTTTTCGTGTTTTTAGGTGTAGGGGACGAAGTAGGGTTTTTAAAACGACTTCCCGGGTACGTTTTCATGTAGCTGAAGGCCCAACCGCGCACCTAGATGTGCATCAAGGGCAGTGGCATTGTTACAAGTGCACTGTCGCGCATGAGACAACTTGGCACGCACCTGAGCATATATGCATTCGGGTTCCACAACATATCATTGAAACTGTATTTCAAACTGCTACAACTTTCATGTTTTATGTTTGCTCAAATTCATAATTGATTTTCATGAAATCTGGGTTGTGCATAATTTGGTAAATACCGAATTACCATACCGAAATCGAAAATTTTGGTATTTGGTATTTTGATATTCGGTATGGTATTTGGTCTAAGTTTTAAAAAAAAATTGGTATTAGGTATGGTATTTGGTATTTTAAAATGAAATTCTGAAATACCGATATTGTACCGAAATGTATATTATATTACATAATACACATATTTTTAATTATAATATAAATATAAAATCTAAAATTTTACTTTCCTTTATTCTCCAAGTTCATCAATTAACTCTAAGCAAGTAACAAGACATTTTTATTGATCAAATTTATTCCTTTATGTACAATTGTCTCTCTCCGGGTTGATATTTGCTAGTTTTGGACAAAACTTTTGTGAACAAACATTTTTAATTTGTACTTTTGAGTACTTTAATTAAGAACGTTACAATTTATGACTCTATGCACTAGTTAATATTCAAATCGAATAAACCGAAGTTACCGAACCGAATAAACCGAAACCGAAAGGAGAAAAACTGAACCATACCGAATTTAATTAGGTACGATATTGGTATAGCATTTTAAGAAACTGAATACCGAACCGAAATATCTAAACATTGTACCGTACCGACTGACGAACACCCCTACATGAAACCATGGTGGAAGACAAACCTTCCATAAACTTAGTCCATTTTATCGAATCTTATGCACCTCATTCTCCGTCTTGATTCCAAAACAACTATTTCCACCCATACTCATCACAATAGTACTTCACATGTCTAAAATGTCATATTAATACTCATTTAGCACATTCACACCTAATCCGAATTTACGAAGTGTTACATTATCCCCCATAGGATCATTCATCCTCGATTCATTGTCCTGACTATAACTACGGCTAACTCTGGACCTTAAATGGGTAGAAACATGTGAATACAGAACTGTCATGAACACATGTATACTAAACTGAATGAATACATGATTACTGAATTGTTTAGATATTGAACTAAATGACTAATGAACTGATTGAATATTGCGCCTGACTGAATACTGAAAGACATGGAGATTATAATATAAGGCCTGAATGAAAAGGTTAGTTACCTTCAAAAATTCTCCGAACCCCCCCCCCCCCCCCCACCCCCAACTATCATAGCATAACACAAGCTTCACAGGGCATCATAATGCGCATAACATGAAACATATACGTGAATACTGGTTTGCCATGAATACATGAATACTACACTAACATGGATATATGGATACTGAATTGGCATGAATTTGAGTACTGAACTGGTATCAATATATGAGTACTAAGATGGTATGAATATTTGAGTATTGGACTGACATGAGTATTTGAGTACTGAACTAACATGAGTATCTAAGTACTGAACATACATGAATATTTGAGTATTAAACTGGCATGAATATCTCAATACTGGAAACTTGAATGTTATATCATGACACGTGAGATACTGGGTGTACACCTGCCAATTATGGTGGCAACTCTAACTCATAAGCTAAGTGCCTGATCCTTGTAGGATCCTATATGGCCCGATGTATCTGGGAATGAGCTTTCTTTTCTCCTAAATCTTTTAACACCTTTCATAGTCTAAACTTTCAGAAACACCCAATCATCAACTTAAAACTCTAAGTCTTTACGCTGCATGCCAGAATAGGACTTTTGGCGGGTCTGATCCATCTTCAAATTATCCTGAATCAACTTGACTTTCTCCATAGCATGATAGACCAAATTTAGTCCCAACAACTCTGCTTCGCCAACTTCGAACCAACCAATTGGCTATCTATACTTTCGCCCATACAAAGCTTCGCATGGTTTCATCTTGATACTAGAATAGTAGTTGTTATTATAAGCAAACTTAATGAGAGATATGTGATCATCCCATTAAACTTTAAAATCAAGGGCATATCCTCAAGTGTCTGAATAGTGCGCTCTGCCTGGCCATATGTTGAGGATGAAAACTATGCTAAGGTTTAATCTTATGCTTAATCCTTTATGAAATGTATGCTAAAAGTTCATTGTAAACTGAGCACCACGATCTGAAATTATGGACAATGGAGTGTCGTACAATCGAACGATCTCCTGAATGTACAATTTGGCATAATCTTTTGTTGATTATGTGATCTTTACTGACAAGAAGTGCGCTAGCTTGCTAAGTCGATCTACAATCACCCAATCAAATCATGCTTTCAAAATGAGCGAGATAATCCTGTTATAAATTCCATATTTACCGTCTCCACTCAAGAATATGTGTATTCTTTGTTAAAACGTTGGGCTTTCTGCTGCTCGACTTTCACTTGCAAATAATTCGGACAATTGGCCATAAAGTCCACGATGTTCTTTTTGTATGTCGTTCCACCAATAAATCTCCTTGAGCATGATATCTCTTTGGAAACCTGGGTGGATAAAATACCTAGAATTATGGGCTTCTACCAAGATCCTCCCCCTCTAAGTCCATCTATGTCTGAAACACATAGTCCGTCTTGGTACCTCAAAGTACCATCATCTCCACTTGTTAAGAAATCATCTATACGCTGGTGAATCTCCTCATTTAGTTGCAACAAGTATGTATCATCAGACTATTTCTCCTTCACATAAGCTACTAAGGATGAACAAATCATGTTTTGGACAATAACTCCACCATCTTCGATGTCCGAAAGTCGAACTCTTAGCTTGGTTAAGCGGTGAAATTCTTTCACCATAGTTCTATTGTCTTCCTCAATCATTAGCTATATTTTACATACTTGATTATATTTTTAAGGTACTTCCTGAAAATATTTATAGTATTACTGTGAGCTAAGTCTTTGTCCAGTACTTCGAATATTAGAGTCTCGTGTAATGACACTACCCTTGTGATACATAACTGGACATGATTTTATAGTTATTTATATCCCATGCTCACTATGTGGGTTTCAAATCTCCAACTGGACTTACTGATGATTTTCACTTCTCCCTCTTAGACCTGGGGGTGGGCATAATACCGGCCGAACTGAAAAAATCGGTCGAACCGTAAGTTTCGGTTGTTCGGTTTCGGTTTAATCGGTTATTCGATCGGTGTGTGGTTTATAAATTATTAAATTTTGGTGTTCGGGGCGGTTTACTATTTTGGTGCCTCGGTTGTTCGATTAACCGAAAAACTGAACAATTATATATGGAACATAGTATTTATTAGTATGGGCTGGAACATATGGACTTTGTAGGACTTTTGAAAGCCCAAATTGGAGTTTTGACCCAGTGGACCTATTATCAATTATCATTAACAGATAAAACAAAAAGTAAATAAGTAAATAGTAATTGACTATTTGACTTAATTAGTCTTTATTCTTTAATATTATCGAAGACCAACAGTCTAACACCCCTAATCTCATCAGATTTTTCATTTTAGGGTTCACTTGACTTCACTCTTCTGAGTTCCGACTAGCGACTACCGTTGCTCATCCGAGTGACCGAGTCCTACTGCTACCGCTCTTATTCTCTTCCGAGTTCTAACTGTTGTTGATCCGCTGGCCACTGCTTAGTCTGCTCTTCGCCAATCCCCTGTTTCTTCTTCTTCAGGTAATTTTTTTTCAGTGTTGAAATAGAAATTACAAGATCTGAGAGTTCTACTTTATTGCATTATTGGTGTTAGAGACTTGAATTTAGTTCCTTTATATCACGTTCTTGAGTTTGTATTATGTATAGTAGTTTATATTTTTTTTTTAAATTCTCTTTTCATTCAATTTTCTATAGATGGCAGAAGTTGAAAGTAGAGTAAGTGAGGTGGGTTCAATTGAAAGTGAGCCTAATTCTTCACCTACAAATTCAGTTGAAACTAGTCAAGGTCCAAAAAAATGAAAATCCATACAATCTAGATCAGAAGCTTGGGATTATTTTGAAAAATTTAAAGATGGAAATGGAGTTGATAGAGCGAAGTGTAAATATTATGGTCGTGATTATAAGGCCGATAAGCGATTGAATCGAACAACATCCTTGAATACTTGTTTAAAGAAGTGTCCAAAAATGCCGAAGAATTTTGTTGATAGTACTCAAACACAATTGTATTTCAAAATAGATGGGCAAACTGAGGGGGGAGTGCTATGGAAATTTGATCAAGAATTAGTTAGGAGGGCTTTAGTTGAGATGATAATTACAGAGGAACTACCTTTTAGTTTTGTCGATTATTTTCAAGTTTATGGTGAAGAAAGACAAACTATTGAAGAATTTCAGAGATGTAAAACCAAAATTTTGCCTTACCACCAACCCATGGACTTCATTACAATGAATAAATTATACGTGTATGAATGACCACTTTATTGATAGAGATTGGGTGTTGCATAAAAGAATACGAAATTTTATCCCTATCTCTAGTCATAAGGGTGATGAGATGGAAAAAGTTATTGGTAATTGTTTGCTTGAATGGAAATTAGACAAGGTATTCACTGTTACAATTGATAATGCTTCCTCCAATGATGTAACGATCAAAGAATTATCTAAACAATTAGATATGTGGAAAACTAATTCGATGAGTGGTAAGCATCTTCATGTTAGGTGTATGGCTCACATACTTACTCTAATTGTGCAATATGGTTTAAAGGAAATCGATGTTTCTGTTAAACGCGTTAGACAAATTGTGAGGTATGTGAGATTATCACTGTTGACAAATTGTGAGGTATGTGAGATTATCACTGTTGATACCCAATTTTCCTCAAACTATTTTTTAAACTTGCATATATACCTTAAAAATCAAGTTCCATAACAATTGGTATTTTTTCATAACTTTCTCATATTTTTATAAATTTATTTCTAATTTATTCAGTATTTTTATCTCTAATAATTAATTGTAAATTGCATTACAAATGATTTCAAAGACATCTCTTGACTTAATACATTATTTTTGGCCTTTTTAAGATCAAATTATTTCACAATCGGTCAATTTGGCACCTTTTGGCTATAATTGCAATAATTAATTTTGCAATTATATAGCCTAACCATATATTTTATGCTATTTCTATCCAATAATTGGTCATTTATATTTTTAAATACGGATTAACCATCTTTATTTTATTTGTTAATCACCAATTTCATTCTTCTGATTATTAGTTATTTTAATTAATTTTAATTAAGCATTAACATTTTAATCGAGTATTTAACAGCTAGCCACATTTTATTTAAATTCTAGCCCCCAATTAAACCCAAACCCACCCATTTAAACTAGCCCAGACCCCCAAGCCCAATATCATATCCTACCCGGCCCAACCCCAAACCAATCTGAGCCGTTGATCAAATGAGATCAACGACCTAGATTTTTATTACCTTAATTAAACCCTAACGACCTACCCCCTTCCCCTCTCATTCTCACCGATCCCTCATCTCTCTAAATCTCTCTCTCTCTCTCTCTAGTCTATTCTAGAGACTTCCAGTCTCTTCTTCTCCGATGAAGATGGCTCGTCTTCTCCGGCTACCTCTCTTGCCGGAAACCATAAGTCCTCACTCCTCTTAGCTTCATGGCTCCCTCCTACACTGGGTATCACTGTCCGGAGGTCCTTAGGAGATCCTGAAGCGGTTCACCTCACCCCATGACTATTCATGCCTTCTCAGGCCACCCTTGGCCCGTCCGAGTAAGATCTTCCCATCTCCGGCCAAAACCTATGGTTTCTGAGCCGATTTTCTCTCTTTTTGGGTTATCTCACGAAAATCCTAACTGTTGGCTCTCGATTTCTTAGATTTATGAAAGATCTAGATGTATTCTAAGTTATTTTTGCTATTTTCCTTAAAGATTCCGAGTTTTCTTAAAAAATGACTCTTAATCTTTAAGTTAGGGTTTCTTAACACCTTTCTGGAAAAAAAAAAGAATGATTTTCTTTCTGATTTTAAGTATTATTCTATAATTTCTACTATGTTTGCACGATTTATTTGTGTTTTTACTTCATTTGGCTTACTATGTTGGAAACCCTAAGTGGCTTTGCCTTAATCTTAGGATTCTGAGTTTGTTTTGATGATTTTGTTCGTTTAATCTGTATGTGCACATGTTTCCCACGAATGTTATGAGATTTTCTGTGACTTTACCATATTTTGTTCATTAGGGTTTCTGATCTTTGTGTCCTCTACTCGTATCATGTTTAATCCGTTATTTCCTTTAATCATTTTACTATGTTCTAACTTAAATCTCTGATTTATGTGATTCTCTTACCTTACTTTGCCTATTCTTGCTTATGCTATGTTTGCTCCGTTCAGTTGCAATACTTTCCTTTGGTTAATATTTCCTTCTAATGGAATCTATGATTCCCTGTGATTGGTACCCTCTATTCTCGACTGATTTCAATCTTTAAAATATTCTCTTGCCTTATTTTTGGTTAATTATGCTGTCAACTGATTCTCAACATTTGTTTTCTTAATTAGGACTCTATGAACCTAGCCTAATTACCAGCTCTATACTTACACTATTTTGAAGTATTTACTTATTTGTTATGTTCCAATCATATGTTGATTTTCTTCCTTATTGTCTACCTATTCTTACCGTTTGAAAGTTAACCCCTTAATTAGAGGAAGTACTTAAACTGATTGATTCTGATTCTTTTAATTGCTGCCTGACTTTGATTTGCACCTTATTTACTACTATTTTAAAAGCTATATATACCCCGGCCTCTTATTTTTTGAAAAACACGAACTAATCTGTTCAACTCTCTCTCTCTCTCTCACACACACACAACAAAAAGAAACTCTCTGCTCTCCCTCCCTTCTGTGCTAAGTACTGCTTTTCTAAGTCAGCCGGCTGCAAGCCAAGGCTAACTATTGTGCATCTCCTACTTCCTGTTTGTGTTACTGCTTTCTTCACTTCATTGGTATGTTCTAATTCAGATTTCAGTTCTCAAACCAACATGTTTCTATTACTGCTGTAATTCAATGTGTTTCTAATTTGCTTTTACTTATTATTCAACATGTATCTAGGATCCTGAAATCCATTCACATGTTAAGTTAGGCTTTACTTGTCAATGACCAACATGTTTCTGTGTAATTAACACTTGTTTCTTATGTGAATCCCCATGCCTATGATTGGTACATTAGTGATCATGGTCTTAGTTGTTTAGTGTTGATATGTTAATCTAATCCAGTACTTTACTGTACCCCTGATCCTCTGAACCCTTAGGAGTTTCTGATTGCATTCCTATGTGTGTTTCTGCCTGCTACGTGTTTGCCTTTACATGCTCTATATTTGTCCCTGAAATCCCATTACCCATGCTTGTGATTGTTGGACTATCCCTGGTCCTTTGTGTGATGTTGAACTTCTGTTCCAATCAAGTTTCCCTTTTCAAAACTGTTTTCTTACTTACCCTTTCTCAAAATTGTTTTCGTACTTAAAACTCTTTAAGAAATAAAAAGCACTCTCACATATAGTCTTAGAAGTCTAGGTTCTGCCCCTTCTGTGTGAATATTGCCTTGGGAACCTTGAGCTCCTTCTGAACTTTGACACATAGAGGCTGTCCATTCCACACTGCACTTACTCTATTTTGGGCTATGAAATCTGGGTGTGAGCACTGCCCGGGAGCCCTTGAGGTCCTTAGGGAACTCTGACATACCCGGATTATGAGAAGGTTGTGAAATAATACCTGGCATTGAGGACCTGGAGACTTGAGCCTATTCTGTAGGCTCCCTATAGTTAACTTCTTATTTTCCTTCTATTTCAGTTGTGTAATTTGTATTCAATGGCCTGTAATAATTAATTGTAAACAACTCTGGGGTCGGATAGTGAAAATGGGTGGGTGATATGCATGTTGTAGTATAATTAAGGGTAGAAACCATGTTTCTAGGTTTATTTCCTCTCTATGCGCAATAGCAGCCATGTTAGGTACACCATGCCATGCATTAGATATCATGCTACTTAGGATTTATGTGAATTCAACATCTCATCTATGCTTAGAAATCCTGCCTATAGGATAAATAATTACAATAAAATAAATTTCTATTGTGTGATTCTGACCATGTTTTGAAACTTCACTAGAAGTACTGTCTTAGGATAAATTAACTGCAATCATGTCTCATCATGCTATACATGTAGAGATCCTGTTCTAGGTAAACAACCATTTAAAATCTGTCACTTATGCTATTCCTGAAACTGTGCATAATGCTGTGACTCTATGTGCATTTGGAAATCCTGTTTAAGTTATTATGCATCATGCTGCATTAGATATCATGCTATAGGATCATATCTATTTAACTGCACTTAGTCTAAATACAGAACAATCCCTTGTTCTAAGCAACTGTTAATTAGTCCTTGCACATCTTCAACACCTAGAATTGCATGTTATTAGCTATAAACAATCTAGAATCTGAATAACTATTGCATGTTATCCTACACCTAGGCAAACCTTAGGTAATTAACTTAGAAAAAAATAAAACAGAACTGTCTTTGTGATCATGTTTAACTGCCAGTGTTGGTTGATTTCCCAATGCACACGCAAGTGTACGTGGTCGACAAGTAATATAGGAA
>ML438296.1:1054-51887 GCA_005239525.1 Nicotiana knightiana | reverse complement strand
ATCGATATTGAGATAAATTTGAATCGAGTGGATATAGTGGTGGATTATGTCTTTGCATATAATTTTGCATCTAGCATTATGAAATATAGTGAGGATATTGAACCTCAATCTGTTGGAGAATGTCGACAAAGGCATGATTGGCCAAAATGGCAAGAAGCAATCCAATCAGAGTTGAATTCACTTGCGAAACGTGATATTTTTGGGTCTGTAGTCCAAACACCTAATGGTGTTAAGCCTGANAACGTGAAGTTTTTGGGCCTGTAGTCCAAACACCTAATGGTGTTAAGCCTGTTGGCTATAAATGGGTCTTTGTACGCAAGAGGAATGAGAAAAATGAGGTACAAAGATATAAGGCACTCCTTATTGCACAAGGATTTTCACAAAGGCCTGGTGTCGATTATGAAGATACATATTCACCCGTTATGGATGCTCTAACGTTCCGTTATCTCATTAGTTTTGTTGTCCATGAAAAGCTTGACATACATTTAATGGATGTGGTTACCGCCTACCTTTATGGCTCACTTGATAATGAGATATACATGAAAATTCCTGAGGGATTTAAAATGCCTAACGCACATAATTCAAAGTCCCGGGAAATATTTTCAATCAAATTGCAAAGATCTTTGTATGGTCTAAAGCAATCAGGATGTATGTGGTATAATCATCTTAGTGAGTACTTGTTAAAGGAAGGTTATATAAATGATGCCATTTGTCCATGTGTTTTTATAAAGAAAACAACATCAGAATTTGTTGTACTTGCCGTATATGTTGATGACATAAACCTTATTGGAAATCCTATAGAACTCCAAAAGGCAATTGATTATTTAAAGAAAGAATTCGAGATGAAAGATCTCGAAAAGACAAAATTATGTCTTGGTTTGCAAATTGAACATTTGGAAAACGGAATTTTTGTGCTTCAATCTACCTACATAGAAAAGGTATTGAAACGGTTTTACATGGATGGAGCACATCCTTTAAGTACTCTGATGGTTGTTCGATCACTTGATGTAAATAAGGGTCCATTCCGACTCGAGAAGAGAATGAAGAGCTACTTGGTCCTGAAGTACCATATCTTAATGTAATTGGTGCACTAATGTATCTTGTCAACACTACAAGGCATGACATAACTTTTGCAGTTAATGTCTTAGCAAGATATAGCTCTGCTCCTACAAGGAGACATTGGAATGGAATCAAACACATATTACGGTATCTAAAAGGAACTACTGATATGAGATTATTTTATGGCAATAATTGCAGTTCTGATCTTGTTAGTTATGCCGATGCTGGGTATTTATCTGATCCAATAAGGCCCGATATCAAACAGGTTATGTATTTACCTGTGGAGGCACTGCCATATCTTGGCGATCGACTAAGCAATCGATCGTGGCTACTTCATCTAATCATGCAGAGATAATTGCTATTCATGAAGCAAGTCGAGAATGTGTGTGGTTGAGGTCCATAATACATCTTATTCGAGACAAATGTGGTTTGAAGTGTGACAAACTACCCACGATTTTGTATGAAGATAATGCAGCATGCATAGCACAATTGAAGGGAGGATTCATAAAAGGAGATAGGACAAAACACATTTTACCAAAGTTATTTTTCACACATAATCTTCAAAAGAATGGTATATCAATGTGCAACAAATTCGTTCAAGTGATAATATGACTGATTTGTTCACATAATCTCTACCGACGTCAACCTTCAAGAAGTTAGTGTACAAGATCGGGATGCGAACGCTCAAGGATGTGAATTGATGCTCTCATCAGGGGGAGTTAATGCGCGTTGCACTCTTTTTCCCTTAAAAGGTTTTGTCCCACTGGGTTTTCCTTGCAAGGTTTTTAACGAGGCAACCAAAAGGCTCATTTCTAAACATGTGTACTCTTTTCCCTTTTCTAGAATTTTTTTTCCCATTGGATTTTATTTTAGTTAAGGTTTTAACGAGGCACATTATTTGTTGAATAGACATTCAAGAGGGTGTTATAAATAGAACTCTATTTAGAGTGAATGTCTATCTTTGATAGAGTTCTAATTTGTGGCTAAATCATTTTTCCCCTATAAATAGAGGGGTCTTACCCCATTGTAAATCATCCCAAAATTCAATAAGAATTTTCTCTCTTTTTCTCTGCAATATAATTCTTTTTCTTTTATTGTTTCATAACAACTAATTAGTATTTTCTATTTTTCGGTTGAAATTTTGCTGTACATTAAAAATGTAGAAATAGGTTTTGTTGGACCGAACATGCAAAACTAAAACTAGTGAACCACTAAAACACAGTGTCGCAATTTCCAAAGAGCTGTGAAAAACCTAATTCCACAAACGCACATGAGATGATTTTGTCATTATGTTAACGGCTCTGCAACCTACAGTTCTAACGGAATTTTATAATAGCAATTTTACTATTCCCTCCGGACCACAATAAGGGAATAATTTACTTTTGACACGTCCATTAAGAAAATACTAAATTTTATACAAAATACCTAACATAACTAAACTATCATTAATTAAATATTTAATGTGAGGAGTAAGAAAACTTTTTAGGGATATATCCATAAAGGTTATTTTGTAAAAGCAAATTAAATTCTTTCTTGATTATATAAATGGACACCTATTCCGTACCAAAATAAAAAAACAAATTGGTCACTTATTATGGATCGGAGGCAGTGGCGGACCCAAGATTTTGTGCAAGCGGATTCAATCTTAGAAGTACATAACTTTAGTCGTAAAATAGTAGTTGTCAAGTTGTAATAAAATATCTATACAAAATTATACAGTATTATCTTTTGACGAACCCACTTGCCACCATGTGCGTCCGTCACTGACCGGAGGGAGTAGTAATTATTTTCTATTTTTTGGATAGAAATTTTGGTGAAGACAAAATGTAGACATAGGTTTTGTTGAACTGAACATACAGAGCTAAAAGGAATGAAAAAGGGAAAGAAATTAGGAGATGGGGACCACAGTAATGCAATTTCTAAAGAGCTGTGAAAAATCTAATTCCACAAACGCAGATGAAATGATTTTGTCGTTAAGTTAACGGCTCTGCAACCTACATTTCTAACGGAATTTTATTACTCTGAATAGTCACTTTCTTTAAACGGCTAAAATTAAACGGCCTTCTCCATAGGGACAATTTTCTGTTGCTACACAATCTTAATTCTAAGGCACCTTTCATACCTTAGTGACCAAAATTTTCATTCCATAAACGGTCAACCGTATCAATTTTTAGCTTATTTGATCTTTTTTTTTTTAATAAAAGTATTTTTTCTTTCAAACTTAAAATATTTGGTCAAGTTTTTATAAGGAAAAAAATACTTTTGAGTAGAAGCAGAAATAATTGTGAGAAGCAGAAAAAAACTAATTTTTCTAAAAATATTTTTTGGATAGCACTTTTGGGAAAAAAATATATGTAGAAACACTTTTTATAAACTTGTCAAAAATTAATTGCTGCTTGATGCTTCTCACCGAAAGTATTTTTTCGAAAGGCATTTTTCAAAACAAGTTAATATTAAGGCTATTACTAGCGTCAAGTGATCTAATGAGACGATAAATATTTTAATTTATTTTGCGTGTGTCATGCATTTATCGATTTGAGGGAAACATCAAGTACAAGTAAAACTTTTACTCATATATCCATATTAAAGGTCAGTGATATGTATGAAGTCTTCTTCTAATTTCTAATTCTTATACATCTCCATCTTTATATTATATGGTGAATCGTAAAATTAGAGTTATGTTATGACTAAAAAGCATTTCTTACTATAGGTTAAAAATTTCAACAAATTATGAATGAAATTTTCAAGTATTATTGCTATGCTGATAAAGAATCGGAATCGGAATCGGAATCGATATTTGGGTAGGACCCAAATTAGAAAGTTGATTGGTGCTCGGTTTTTCAAGTTAAAAAAGGGGAGCATTTACGTACAAATAGACTACTACTGTCCTCAATCTTGACCAACTTTACTATCTACAGTTTGAAAAAAAAAAGTAAAGGTGAAGAAACCTTTTAAATTAAATGGGTTTCGACCCGCCAAATATATGGTAACAAAATCTTCGAAAACCACAGTTATGGCCTACAAAATCAAGCTTTTACTTTTCAATGAGTAAAAAAGATTATAGTAATTGAGTGAAAAAAGAGTGAATTAAAGAACGAGCGACAAATTACTGTCTATGTTAGAAAATGTTTCCTTGCTTGTAGGTCAAGATATATGTAGAAATAAAAGCTTATAGTAAGAATCACATTTCTTTTACGACACATACGTTTTATGTAACTTTTTTTTACTATCAGTCACCGAAAAAAATAAGTAAAGATAAATGAATGAAATTCCTTCACTCTTACCGGAATTCTTAGGTTTGATTCTTAGATTGGAGAAATTCCTTGTAACTAGGGAGCGGTTCCTCTTAAATGGACTTTACTAGGAACTAATCTAGATTAGTCGGGTTTCGGATACTAAATGGTTAAACCTATATGATTAGAGGTAGCTATTATAAAAAGTGAGATTAGTAACCTAAAAAATAAGTCGAGTTAATTGAAATCAAAATTGTTCAAGAATGGAAGTAGTGAAAGTAAGTTAGGTTGTGACATCAATTAAAAAGAGAGAGTAATCACATTTATTATTGTTCTACTTGAAGTCAGTCGCACATGCATTAGACGAATTAAAAGCAATACGTTCAAAGTAAACAGTTGAATTAACTTTCAAATTAAGTTTCTAATTTTAGTGATAATCATTATATTCTTTCTGATATGACTTACTCTTTTAGGTCAATTGTATTGTTAAAGTTTTACAAGCAAAGAGTTTTTGGTGTGAAACAAGTCAAACAAAGATGATGGTACTTACAGCTAATAACTAAAACAAGGGAAAATTTCCTATAATTGAGTAGATATTTAATTAATTTTTGTTTTTATGTCACCATCCATAGGTTCATATTCTATCTTTGTTTACCCTAAAAACGGATAACAATTGAATTTATATATTTTTGGTTTTAAAGACACGTGGTTTTACTTGGCACAAACTGAAAAATATGTAAAATGATATTGAAATTGAGTGTAAAGAGAAATAAATGCAATCCAAGTGAAGCGTATAGCTTTGGCCCTCGAGTTAGGTCGCCCTCGAACCATATAAAGATTCCACTGAAATATGAACAGAGTAACAGAATATTGAAAGCTTAAGAGAAGGCAGTATATAGCTTTGTATTGCGTGAATGTAATGATTTTACAAATGGTCAGACACCCTTTATATAGTAGGGGAGTCTTACTTTTGTTACAACTCTAAATACAGTAAGAAATCACATGGTTGGCTAATTAATCAGCCTCATCTTGATATGAGCCGAGATTTTCATCGTAATCCTTGCTCGATCAAGGATATTGCGGCTTACCGTTACTTGACTAGGTAAACTTCCATCGGTCTTGCTCGATCTCTATTTTGCTTGAATCTCGACCTCGATCAGTCTCTCAATTACCATCTCAATAATTTAACTCCGCATTATAATTCGATATAACACGAGGCCGAATCTTGATCTATTATGTTCTAGTCTCGATTAGTCATACAAGGAGAAGCCCGTTTTGACCGTACCAAAATAACAGGAAGAAATTAGTTCTAAAGCAATTTTCAGAGTTATGTCAAACTTCTGAAATTCCACGTGAGTTAGTTTTTGCAGGTGTTGACTCGTTTAAAAAAATATTTCCTCTTGTGCTAAAATTGTCAAATTGATCCATTTTATTTAGATTCTAATTTCGTAGCTCAAGATACATCTTTTACTATTTTACCTTACAATTAGTTTTTAATTTAGCTTCAAAACTAAGTAACTTTTTTATTGTTTATAAATTCATATTCATTTTTCATCTGCTTCTTGGTCGATAGAATTATTCAATAATTTTTGGTGAAAGTTAAAAAGTAAATAATGAATTAATTGAGTTATATCCAGATAAATTGATTCAGACAACACTGTTATAAAAAAATAAAAAAAAAGAATCTTCTTATTAATGAAACATAGAGTTAAAAGAAAAATTGTCATCTAAAACCTAAGCAACCAAACAATATGCAAATGATCAAAGAAACCAAGAAAGTATGGACCAACAAAAAAAAAGGAAAAAGGTTTATTAGTATTTGTTATTAGCAGTTAGCAGTTAGATGCGGTTTATAAGGTAATTGGGAGGGGAGGGGATTTAGGGTTAATATCAAATTTTGATAAATTGGCTAATAAGTGGTGTGATACAGTGATAAGTACTTATTTTTAATCAGAAATTTCTTGTTCGAGCCTTGAATATGGGATTGTGGTTGTTTTTGTTAAAATGCGTTTTATTCTCAATATAAAACTTTTCGACACGAAGTTGAATTTAATCGGACCTCAATACAATATTAAATATCGGGCGAGAAAAATAAATTATGACAAATTGGACCATGCAATGAACTATACTAGTTGCTCGAATGAACTTTATATCATTAGGTTTGTTTTATATTGTATAATATATGTAACTTTTCATGCATGGAGCCAACCCACCCTGCCCTGCACGGGGGGTGGGGGTGGAGGTGGTGAAAAAACTTGGGATTGGGGAAATGTTTTTATGTACTTAAAACGCGTGAAAAAATTGTTATGATTGAAGTCACTTGGTGGTTGCATGGAAAACATAATATTGTCCCATTTTCCCCTTCAAAAAGTACAATATTTTGGCAAAGCTCAAAATTTAGTAATAATTCCCAATTTTGACTTTTGCGAGCAGTTTTCAAAATTCTTTTTATTTTGTTCTAAGTGTTAAAATAGAAAGGCAAATATCTTCGGGGCGAATTTTCAGTTTTCGTCCTTAAAATATTGATAAATCCTTTTGATTTTGATCGCTATGATATCTGGTTAAGCACATTAAACCTTCAATCAATTCAAATGTGCACTTAGATCCTTATTCTTGTGAATTTATTATAAATTTAATCCATTATTAACTGTTAAATTTTTTATACTCTCATTTCATATTTGAACCCTATATGGTCCTAAATATAACATATCACTTATGTAAAAGAGAAAAATCACACGTTTTAGTAAGTCAAAACAATTATAATTGCTGTAAATGGAACTTTCACCATGTATTATTTTTGTTCTCTGCTTTCGACATTCTCTTTGTAGTTTCCCTTTTGTATGCTTGTTGTCTCTCTTTTTAGATGTTAACCTAATGATTTGAAGTGCCGGTTCAAGAATTCCGAAAATCAAGCCTTCATAAGAATAAAATAAATTAAAATAACGAAATTCCGAAAATCATGCTCTATTCGCCAAAAAAGGGAAAACAAAAAAAGAGAGGGAAAATGCATAACGTTAAACATAAATGATAATTAGGTTAAATTAGTTGATGATTACGCTATGGATAACTACTCATAACAACTAACATGACGCCTTCCATGATCCATGGAAAAAACTTTTTCTTAGAGAGAAAATAGTGTAATCCTTTGTTGCGTTACGTGTCTTTAATTTTGTAAAACCTTTTCATGACCAAATTTGAATAGAAGTCGAGCCGAGCGGCGCGAGGTTTGCTCTCTTCTCAACTCTTTAAGAGCTAGAATAAGTGCTTCCATATATAAGCACAAGAATTTTCCTCTTCCTATCCAATGAGGGACAAAGTTCTTTTGTAAAATGAACTAATTCAAAATTTTATTTCCCTCCATTTCTTTTCTCACCACTTTCTATTCACACATCTTTTGTTTTTACTAAAGAAACCCAGCAATCCTCCACATGAATGGGGAATGGCTATCCGAAACAAATACGCATGAAAAAACTATGTGATTCACAAGTAAGGATTAATCACATCTGGATAAGTAGGTTTTCCATTTAAACTTTTCGCAGTGAACATATGTCAGATATACTCAATCAATCGGTAGATTTTATATCTTTGAACCGTCGAACTTTGGTGTATACCTAGACAGCCATACGTCACACAATCAAGCATTAACCGTCTTTGGTTCTGATTGTTGTGTTCGTTTCAGCCACGAGCACCACCTGATTTCATAAGTACGTAGAGAACCGGCATTACGTCGTTCTGTTTGAAGAGGCTTATACTTCAGACTTATATAGATGATCCCTAAACGTGTTATCCTGTAGATACACTATTTGATATACCCCATATCAAACTTAGAAACTTTGATCTCCTTGAACCTAAATCTTGGGATCTCCAGTCTTCTAGGTAGAGTTACCACCACAGTGACTTGTCCTCGGCTATAGTCCCATTCCCTTTGATGACTTCTCAACCACCTCTCTAGGTAGACCTTTTGTAAGCGGATCCGATACATTATCTTTTGACTTTACATAGTCAACTGTGATAATTCCACTAGAGAGTAGTTGTCTAACGGTATTATGCCTCCGTCGAATGTGACGAGATTTCTCGTTATACTTAACGCTCCTAGCCTTTCCTATTGTCGATTGATTGTCGCAATGCATGCATACAGGTGCCAAAGGTTTGGGCCAAAATGGAATGTCTTCTAAGAAATTTCGGAGACATTCAACTTCTTCACCGGCCTTTTCTAAAGCTATAAACTCAGACTCTATTGCAGAGTGGGCGATGCATATCTGTTTGGACGAATTCCAAGACACTACCCCTCCACCAATGGTAAAAATTTATCCACCTATGGATTTTGATTCCGCTGATCCGGTGATCCAATTTGCATCACTATATCTCTCAATAATTTCAGGATAATTATTGTAGAGCAATGCATAGTCTTGGGTATATTTCAAATATCTCAAAACTCGTTTCATTGCTATCCAATGAGCGTGGTCGGAATTACTTGTGTATCGGCTAAGCTTACTTATCGCACAAGCTGTATCATGTCGTGTACAATTCATAATGTACATCAAACTTCCCAATACTCGAGCATATTCCAATTGAGACTTGCTTTGACCTTTATTCTTTACAAGAGTATGGTTTAAGTCAATTGGCGTTTTTGCTTCTTTAAGGTCTAAAAATTTGAAATTTTCAAGTACCATTTTAATATAATGAGATTGACATAAATCTAGACCTTGAGGAGTCTGAAGGATCTTAATTTCCAAAATTAAATCGGCAACTCCTAAGTCTTTCATATCAAACTTACTAGAAAGCATGCGCTTAGTAGCATTTCTGTTAGCAATGTCGTTACTCATTATCAATATATCATCCACATATAAATTAACAATCACTATTTGATTTGGAGTATTCTTAATGTAAACACATTTATCACACTCATTTATCTTGAAACTATTTGACAATATTGTTTGGTCAAATTTCGTATGCCATTATTTTGGTGCTTGTTTAGTCCGTAAAATGACTTAACAAGTCGGCACACCTTCTGTTCTTTTCCAGGAACTACAAACCCTTCAGGTTGTTCCATATACATTTCTTCCTCCAAATTTGCATTAAGAAGGTTATCTATTCATCCATCTGATAGATTTGAAGGCCATATACGGCGGCTAACACTATTAACACCCGGATAGCTATAATCCTTGTTACCGACGAGTATGTGTCAAAGTAATCAAGACCTTCTCATTGTCGAACCCTTTAACAACTATTCTTGCCTTATATTGATCAATAGTACCATCAGCTTTCATCTTCCTTTTGAAAATCAACTTAGAACCCAAAGGTTTATTTCCTGGAGGAAGATCAACCAATTCCCAAATATGATTACTTAATATGAGTTTTATCTCACTATTGACTACATTTTTCCAATATTGTGCTTCAGGGGAAGACATTGCTTCTTTGAACGTTTGAGGCTCAATTTCCAATAAGAATGCCAGAAAATCTGGTCCAAAGGAAGTTGTTGTCCTTTGACGTTTACTACGTCTTGAATTTTCCGCATCAAAAGTACTTTCCTTTGCTTCTTCCCGAGGTCGCTTAGATTTTTCACTAGACGACTCACATTCTATTTTATACGGATAAATATTCTCAAAGAATTCAGCATTATCTGATTCAATTACCGTATTAATATGAATGTTGGGATTTCCTGATTTATGAACCAGAAAACTATATGCCTTAATATTTGTTGCATATCCCATGAAAACGCAATCAACGGTTTTTGTTCCAATCTTTACCCTTTTGGGTTTAGGGACTTGAACTTTAGCGAAACACCCCCACACTTTAAAATTTTTAAGTTAGGTTTCCTTCCTTTTCATTTTTCATATAGAATGGATTGCGTTTTGCTATGGGGAACTTGATTGAGTATTTGGTTAGCTGCAAGAATAGCTTCCCCCCACAAGTTCGAGGTAAACCGGAACTTATTAACAAGGCATTCATCATTTCCGTTAATGTTCTATTTTTACTTTTCACAATTTTATTAGATTGCAGTGAGTAACGGGCAGTTATTTGGTGAATAATGCCATACTCCAAATATATTTCTTCAAAAGGAGATTCATATTCCCCTTCCCTTTCACTTCTTATCATGTTGTTCTTTTTGTCTAGTTGCGGTTCAACTTCGTTTTTGTATTGCTTGAATGCATCAATTGCTTCATCTTTACTATTAAGTAAGTAAATATAACAATATCTAATACTCTCGTCACTAAATATGAAATACTTTTTTCCACCGCGATATGGTATTGAATTCATGTTGCATATATTTGTGTGAATTAAGTCTAAAAACTTTGAAATCCTTTCAACTGACTTATAAAGATGCTTAACATACTTTGATTCCACACATATTTGACATTTCGAGTTGTTGTATTTAAACTTAGGCAATACTTGCAAATTAATTATTTTTCACAAAGTTTGGAAGTTAATATGGCCTAAACGTTCATGCCATAAATTATTTGACTCAAGCAAGTAAGAAGAAGCCGAAATTTTATTCATATCAATGGCAATTACATTAAGTTTGAAAAGTCGCTCAGTAAGATAACATTTTCCTACATACATTTCATTCTTACTAACTACAACCTTGTCAGAAACAAAAACATACTTAAAGCCTTTTTTGACTAGAAGTGATGTCGAGACTAAATTCTTCCGCATTTCAGGAACGTGAAGGACATCATTAGAGTCACAATCTTGCTATAAGTCATCTTCAAAGCTATCTTGCCCGTTCCTTCAATTTTTGCAGTAGTGAAATTTGCCATAAAATTGTCTTGTTGGATCCAGTGGGAGCATAAGTAGTAAACAACTCCTTATTAGCACAAACATGACGAGTTTTCCCTGAATCAATCCACCATTCTCTGGGATTTCCGACTAGGTTGCATTCCAAAAGCATGTCACATAAATCGTCTATTTCATCATTTTTTTCAATCATGTTGGCTTGGCTGTTCTTCCTGTCCTTTTTTGGTGCACGATATTCAGCAGCCTTGTGTCCAACCTTTTCACAGAATGCAAAAGATAGATGAGAGAGATGTTCAGATTTCGGTGGTGAAAAATTAATCTAAGCCTCTTTATTTATCGCCAACGAGTCCCAACAGGTGCAAAGGTGCTTGTTTGCTTATAAGGTGTCTATTCAGCAGTAGTTATTTAAATTTCTGTCGAATGGAATGTTTGGATGCAAACTCGACCGTTGGAAAATAATTCCGTGATCTTCCAAATTCATATTTTTCCGCAAAAAAATATGAAAAAAGAAAATATTAAATGATGGAAAAGAAAAATAAATTTGGTCCAAATAAAAATTATCAATCAATCATATCAATTGACCTAATTTGAATCTTAATCCGAATCTAAAGCCGAAGCCGAGCCGAGCGACGACAACAACGGCAGCGCAAGGTTTGCTCTCTTCTCAACTCTTTAAGAGCTAGAATAAGTGCTTCCATATATAAGCACAAGAATATTCCTCTTCCTATCCAATGAGGGACAAAGTTCCTTTGTAAAATGAATTAATTCAAAATTTATTTTCCCTCCATTTCTTTTTCCACCATTTTCCATTCACACCTCATTTGTTTTTACTAACAAAGTCCGACAATCCCCCACATGAATGGGGAATGGCTATCTGAAACAAATATGCATGAAAAAACTGTGTGATTCGCAAGTAAGGATTAATCACATCTGGATAAGTAGGTTTCCCTTTGAACTTTCCATAGTGAACATATGTCAGATATACTCGATCAATCGGTAGATTTTTTTTTTGAACCGTCGAACTTTAGTGTATACCTAGAAAGCCATACGTCACACAATCAACCCTTAACCGTCTTCGGTTCTCAATGTTATGTTCGTTGAAGCCATGAACACCGCCTGGTTTCATAAGTGTGTAGAGAACTGGCCTTACAACATTCTCCTTGAAGCGACTTACAATTCACACTTACATAGGTGATTCCTAAATGTGTTATCCCGTAGATACACTATTTGATATACCCCTTATCAAACTTAGGAACCGTTAAAAGCCTTAACGCTTTGTCCTTGGTATTGAACATTGTCTTCATCATGAGAATGGACCAAAATTTTATTTAACAATGTTGAACCGTCACTAATGACTTTGTTTGATCTCCTTGAACATAGATCTTGGGATCACCAGTCTTCTAGGTAGAGTAACCACCACAGTGACTTGTCCTCGGCCATCGTCCCATTCCCTTTGATGACTTCTCAACCGCCTCTCTAGGTAGGCCTTTTGTAAGCGGATCCGATACATTATTTTTTGACCTTACAAAGTCCACTGTGATAATTCCACTAGAAAGTAGTCGTCTAATGCTATTATGCATTCGTCGAATGTGATGAGATTTCCCATTATACATAATGCTCCCAGCCCTTCCTATTGATGCTTGACTGTCGAAATGTAGGCATACAAGTGACAAAGGTTTGGGCCAAAATGGAATGTCTTTTAAGAAATTCCGGAGCCATTCAGCTTCTTCACCGGCCTTGTCTAAAGCTATAAACTCAGACTCCATTGTAGAGTGTGGGATGCATGTCTATTTGGACGACTTCCAAGACACTACTCCTCCACCAATAGTAAAAACGTATCCACTTGTGGATTTTGATTCCGTTGATCCGATTATCCAATTTGCATCACTATATTCCTCAATAACTACGGGATAATTATCTTAATGCAATGCATAGTCTTCGGTATATTTCCAATATCCCAAAACTCATTTCATTGCTATCCAATGAGCTTGGTCGGGATTACTTCTGTATCGACTAAGCTTACTTATCGCACAAGCTTTATCAGGTCGTGTAAAATTCATAATGTACATTAAAATTCCCAGCACTCGAGCATATTCCAATTGAGACTTGATTTGACCTTTATTCTTTACAAGAGTATGGTTTAAATCAATTGGCGTTTTTGCTTCTTTAAAGTCCAAATATTTGAACTTTTCATGTACCATTTTAATATAATGGGATTGAAACAAAGCTAGACCTTGAGGAGTTTGAAGGATCTTAATTTCCAAAATTAAATCGGCAACTCCTAAGTCTTTCATATCAAAATTACTAGTGCATGCTCCTAGTAGCATTCATGTAGAAATGTCGTTACTCATTATCAACATATCATCCACATATAAACAAACAATGACTATTTGATTTGGAGTATTCTTAAAGTAAACACATTTATCACACTTATTGATCTTGAAACCATTTGACAATATTGTTTGGTCAAATTTCGCATGCCATTATTTTGGTGCTTCTTTTAGTCCGTAAAGTGACATAACAAGTCGACATACCTTCTGTTATTTTCCAGGAACTACAAACCCTTCAGGTTGTTCCATATAAGTTTCTTCCTCCAAGTCTCCATTTAAGAAGGCTGTCTTCACATCCATCTGATGGAGTTGAAGCCCATACACGACGACCAACACTATTAACACCCGGATAGATGCAATCCTTGTTACCGGCGAGTATGTTTCAAAGTAATCAAGACTTTCTCATTGTCGAAATCCTTTAACAACTAATCTTACCTTATATTTGTCAATAGTACCATCAACTTTCATTTTCCTTTTTAAAATCCACTTAAAACCTAAAGGTTCATTTCCTGGAGAAAGATCAACCAATTCCCAAGTATGATTACTTAATATGGATTTTATCCCTCTATTGACTACCTCTTTCCAATATTGTGCTTCCGAGAAAGACCATGCTTATTTGAATGTTTGAGGCTCATTTTCAAATAAGAATGCCAGAAAATCTGGTCCAAAGGAAGTAGTTGTCCTTTGACGTTTACTACATCTTGGATTTTCCTCATCAAAAGTACTTTCCTTCGCTTCTTCCCGAGGTCGCTTAGATTTATCACTAGACCACTCACATTTCATTTTATACGGATAAATATTCTCAAAGAATTCAGCATTATCTGATTCAATTACCGTATTAATATGAATGCCGGGATTTTCTGATTTATGAACCATAAAATTATATGCCTTACTATTTGTTGCTGATCCTATGAATACGCAATCAATGGTTTTTGGTATGATCTTTACCCTTTTGGGTTTAGAGACATGCACTTTAGCAAAACACTCCCACACTTTAAAATATTCTAAGTTGGGTTTCTTTCCTTTCCATTTTTCATATGGAATGGATTGCGTTTTGTTATGGGGAACTCAATTGAGTACTTGGTTAGCTGTAAGAATACATTCCCCCCACAAGTTCTGAGGTAAACCAGATCTTATTAACAAGGCATTCATCATCTCCTTTAACGTTCTATTCTTACTTTCAGCAATTCCATTAGATTGTGGTGAGTAAGGGGCAGTTGTTTGGTGAATAATGCCATATTCCAAACATATTTCTTCAAAAGGAGATTCATATTCGCCGGCCCTATCACTTCTTATCATTTTGATCTTTTTGTCTAGTTGCGTTTTAACTTCATTTTTGTATTGCTTGAATGCATCAATGGCTTCATCTTTACTATTAAGTAAGTAAATATAGAAATATCTAGTACTGTCGTCAATAAAAGTTATGAAATACTTTTTCCTACCGCGAGATGGTATTGACTTCTTGCCGCATATATCTCTGTGAATTAAGTCTAAAGGATTTGAATTCCTTTCACTGACTTATAAGGATGCTTAACATACTTTGATTCCACACATATTTGATATTTTGAGTTATTGCATTCAAACTTAGGCAATACTTGCAAATTAATCATTTTTCGCAAAGGCTAACGCTTAGACCGACTCTTCCCAAACTTTTCTGGTTCACCCCAACATTCCCTACTTGTTCGACTATTGCTGAGAATTTTTTGGATATCAAACGGACCTCCCCAGAAGGTAATTTTAATGTGGTCGATTTTCCCTCTTTTGCAATCAGTTTCGTTACAGCACCCGCTGCTCTACCTAATTGCCCACCCTTTCCAAGTGTGATTTCTTTGAAGTTGATGGCCTAAACGTTCATGCCAATAAATTATATGACGCAAGCAAGTTAGAAGAAGCCAAAATCTTATTCATATCAATGGAAATTACATTGAGTTTGAAAAGTCCCTCAGTAAGATAACATTTTCCTACATACATTTCATTCTTACTAACTACAACCTTGTCAGAAACAAAAACACACTTAAAGCTATTTTTTACTAGAAGTGATATCGAGACTAAATTCTTCCGCATTTCAGGAACATCAAGGACATCATTTAGAGTCACAATCTTGCATAAGTCATCTTCAAATCAATCTTGCTCATTCCTTCAATTTTTGTAGTAGCGGAATGTGCCGTAAAAGCTGTCTCATTGGGTGAGCATATGAAGTAAACAACTCCTTATTAGCACAAACATGACGAGTTGCTCCCGAATCAATCCACCATTCTCTAGGATTTTCGACTAGGTTGCATTCCAAAAGCATGGCGCATAAATCGTCTATTTCATCATTTTTTCTCAATCATGTTGGCTTGGCTTTTCATCTTGTCCTTCTTTGGTACACGACCTTCAGCAGCCTTGTGTCCAACATTTCCACAGTTGAGGCAATTATCTTTGAACTTCTTTTTGCTTGAGTAATTATTTGGTCCAGACGACTTCTTTCTTTTTTTGCTCGCGAAGCTTCCTCAAAAATATTTGCACCTATTATTGTTGAATTTCCACGAGACTTCTTTTCTAAAGTCTTGTTGTCCTCTTCAATCCTTAAGCGTACAATAAGTTCTTCCAACGCCATCTCCGTGCGCTTATGTTTCAAGTAGTTTTTAAAGTCCTTCCATATTGGAGGCAACTTTTCAATAAATGCCGCAACTTGAAACACTTCATTTATGACCATACCTACATTCATAAATTTAGAATCAATAATATAATCAATATCTTTAATAAAAATATTGATTCGATTTATACCTTCGGCAAGGATATCATGAACGATGACTTGCAGCTATTGAAATTGAGTTATGACAGACTTATTGTCAACCATTTTAAAGTCTAAGAACTTTGCGGCAACAAACTTCTTAAGTC
Source organism: Nicotiana knightiana (assembly GCA_005239525.1). Classification (NCBI taxonomy): domain Eukaryota; kingdom Viridiplantae; phylum Streptophyta; class Magnoliopsida; order Solanales; family Solanaceae; genus Nicotiana; species Nicotiana knightiana. Next base: position 35,644 of record ML438296.1, on the reverse strand, counting down.
CAGCATCTTCCGTCTTGTACTTCTTTTCAAAAGTACAACAGTGCATCAGTCACTTCCATTGGGAAAAACCTTGTACCATAAAGTGCTTACATCATTCAAGTGATGTCATCAATATTATATTAACATTAATCCAATAAAAAATATCACTTGAACACTAGAGAATTTACTTAAGCACTCCAAGTGATTGATTATCAAGAAAAATGATTCTCTAGTGCATCAAGAACAAAGTAAGACACTACTACGGACCAGTTCCCATATCAAGTCTTTGTATGTCCTTAGTAGAGTTGTAACTTTGTAATGGTTCTTCAATTGTAATTCCTATTTAGCTTGTCTAGAAGCATTGATTAGGAAACTCTTGTAAATCATAAGCTTCAGTGTTTGTGTCTTGGCTAGAGTTAGTCATGTTGTGAAGTCTTTGTAATAGGGGTATTACAAAGTGACTTGTAATAGGTGTATTACAAGTTAGTAAAGGATTAAGTAGTTAATTCCTACGTTACATAGGTTGTAATCTGAAAGTTGCTCAGTAGTGAAGTTGAAATCCTATAGGTGTAGGTCATGGTTTTTAATCCCGTTGAGCTGGAAATTTTTCACGTAAAAACTCTCAATCTTATTTACATTCTGCTCCGTGTGTGTGTTTAATATGTGGAAACTAGTAGAGAATCTGATCTCTATATAGTTTGGTGAACCCTCGAATTCTATCACAAAGACTTTAATCTCAAACTGGAGTAGAAAATCCGAAGATTTTAATCTCCAAAAGGGGAGTAGAATATCACTATGATTTTAGTCTCCCAAACCAGAAAGAAGATGAATACAGAAATAAATAATAAATTCCTTAAGCTTGTTATCTCATTGTATTCAAAACCAGAAAATCAGTAAACATTAGTTTAAGAAAACAAAACAGAAAAATTTCGAGCCCACAAGTTTCTTGTGTGTCCTTAAGGAATTTAACCCCCTCACAGTTGCCCAAGGTTTTAGATTAATTCCTCCCAGGATAGAACGGAATAACTCTGCTAGATGCACTTCAAATCACAGAACTTTGGCGAACTCAAATGGCGGAGCAAATCTCACAAAATGCTTACGTTTTTGCTTTTGAAAAATAATGCAGAATGCAGAAGATAGAGGGGAGAGATGTTCAAATTTCGGTGGTAGAAAATGAGGCTAAGCCTCTCTATTTGTAGCCAACGAAGTTGAGTCTCAACGTGTGCAAAGGTGCATGTTCGTTGATAAGGTGTGTATTCAGCAAAAATTATTTAAATTTCTGTTGAATGGCATGTTTGTTTGCAAACTCGACCGTTGAAAAATAATTCCGTGATCTTCCAAATTCATATTTTTCCGCGAAAAAATATTAGAAAAGAAAATATTAAATGATGGAAAAGGAAAATAAATTTGATCCAAAAAAAATTATCAATCAAATCAATTGACCAAACCGAAGCCGAAGCCGAGCGAGCGATGATGACGACGCGAGGCTTGCTCTCCTCTCAACTCTTTAAGAGCTAGAAGAAGTGCTTCTATATATAATCACAAGAATTTTCCTCTTCCTATCCAATGAGGGACAAAGTTCCTTATAAAATAAACTAATTCAAAGTTCCATTCCCTCCATTTCTTTCCCATCATTTTCCGTTTACACCTCTCTTTTTTTTTTACTATCAAAATCCAACAATAATTATTTAAATATCTCTATTATCAAAGGTCTTGTGTTCGAGCCCTGAAAATAATATGCATTTAGTAAGGAGCGCTTTACCCTAAAATAAAAATTTCCGACGAGAACTTGGAGTGAAAAACGAAAAAAAGAAGATCATCATGTCAAAAGAATACACATGCATAAAATTGTCTTCAATGGGCAGCGTACGTAAAGCATACTCCTGCGTAGCTAATTGCTATAATAAGATGGAATTTCCGACTATAATTGAGATTATCAATTTTCGAATACATAAAGTAATAAACACATTTTGTCTAACTTAAAAACTATTCATACTTCCATTTTGGTAGGTGTTTGCAGTAAATTTTCAAGATATGAAAAATAAACTGCAATCACAAAATATGTGAAAAATAATTTTTGTAATAAATGGTGAATGCAATTCTATTTCTCCCCTAATTCTTCACTCCTGATTATTTTCGTGATTCGAGGGCTGAAGCAGCGTATTTCTCAAATGTAGGATGGCAGACCTTCTAGGGATGTATTTGATCTCCAGTTTCTTGAACTAGTTGATTTCCAAGAAGTATTCAGTCATATTTTGATCTGTTTGTGAATATCCCAAGAGTTTATGGGAATTTTGAGACGCCTCTTCAAGGGAATATGTATCTCTTTATATAGGTGTGAGTTAATTAGGTTTAGGGTAGAATAACATTCAAGCAATCCTAATAGACTCCTAAGATTTCAAGAGTCCTATAGTATCTTTAATTTAGTATTTAATTTGATCCGTTAAAATTTTGATATTTACAGTAGGTTTATGATAACTATTTAAAAATGTATTTGGAAAAGGGTATTCACTAAACAATGACAATTATATGGTGAAACGGGCTTGTAAACTCTAAATTACACTCCCACTTGCTCATCCATCTATGTTAACTACTTAGTAGAATACTTAGGAATTAAAATGATAAACATTTAGACTTCCACAGTAACAACTAATAAAAAGTATTTCAGCTCTTTATATATAAAAGAAAACGGAAAGGAGCCTTGGCATAACTAGTAAAGTTGTTGTCATATAACCAGGAGGTCACGAGTTTGAGCCGTGAAACAGTCTTTTGCAGAAATGCAGGGTAATGCTGCGGACAATAGACCCTTGTTGTCCAACCCTTCTATAGACTCCATGCATAGCGGAAACTTAGTGCATCGGTCTGCCCTTTTTTTTTTTATTATTATTAAAGAAAATACTTTAGATGATACATATTTTTACAGAGTATTTTTGTCTATAAATGTGTAAAGTTTGTACACATGCAACTCAAAAATAAAGCCAAAACATAGATTTAACATGCAGCTAGTTCATGCATATCCTAGATATGAGCTATATCCGTTCCCAAATGAATTCAACAAAACCATGTAATCATTCCAAACACATCTAGTCTCGAGGTTTGCTATCAACTACTTAAATCTTTTACTAGAACATGTACTTTATTATATTAGCTAAAACTTGAACAAGGCGGCTAACAATATAGTAGGTGGCCTAAAGCAATTTTTGTAAAAAGGCATTAACATATTTTAAAAACAAAAATTCATAAATATTTTAATTTGAAATCTATTTTTAATATTTTTTAAGATTACTTAACAATTTCTTTTATATCAGTTTCTTCCGGTATTTTTTTAATTGACAATATAGCTAATCAATTACATGACTAAATAATTATTTAATTATTTTTATTTTAAAATCTTGTAATTTGTAGCTTAAGTACGAAATTTATTTTGAAAATTAACCATAGAACCTATTTCTAATAAAGAAAATGGGGGCCCCTAAAATTTTAGGGGCTAAATCCGGGAGAAATTAAAAAATAGTCAGATTTACAAGTGGTCATTCAAAAATAGTCACAGTTTCAAAAGTAATCGAAATTTAGCTACTTTTCATGTAAAAATAAATCTGAACGAAAACACTGTTCAAAATCCGAAAAATACTCTAGCATAATACACTGGAACTCCAGTATAAGTATACTAGAGTTTCAGTATAATATACTAGACTTTCCAGCATAATATACTGGAGTTCCAGTATAATATACTGGTCCATCATAATATACTGGAGTTCCAGTATAATATACTGGTTCATCATAATATGTTGAAAGTTCTTACACATGTGCTCCAATCTCCAGTATATTATGCTGGAACTTACCGCGTGTTGGAGTTCCAACATAATATGCTGAAAGTTCATACACAGGTGCACTGATTAAATCAAATCAAAGCGATTATTGATGCCAATCGTGGGATTTATTTTCGTTATTAGACTTGTACCTTATTTAGGATTCCTCTGATATATAAGGAGGGATCCCATTCATTTGTAGACACATTGATCACTCATTATTCACTAATAAGAATACATATACCCATTGCTTTCTTTTACTGTTCATCATTGTTCTTCATTGTTTTTCAATTCTTTACTGTTCTTATTATTTAACCTCGAGGCCATCTCGAATCGAGGTCAAGGCATCACTCGTAGACTGATTTGGCATATTTTGTTGTCCAATTTGTCTATTTATTTTCTTGTTCATCAATTGATATTGGATAAAATTACATATCCTCAAAACTACAATATAAGTTTAATTTTTACTCCAATTTCAGGGTAAACAGTTTGGCGTCCACCGTGAGGCTAAGGATAATATTGATTGTTCAGTACTGATTCTGATAAAACACACTATTTTACGCTTGTTCGTGTCACGAATTTTTACTTTCAGGTTAAAACATGTCAAACTCACAAAACGCATCCACACACGGTGACAATGGCCTCGGACTACACGGGAAAAACGAAAATGTGATTGCTCCAGAAATCGAGGTGCCTCAAGCTAATCTCGGGGAAGTACCAGTTGCCAATCCAATCGATGTTAGTTCACACGTTGCCCTAAATGCGAACCTAGGTGCAGATCTCGATGGGAGTATACGCAGAGAAGGCCGTTCTAGTGGCCAAGGAACACAGGGCAGAGGAGACGAAGGAGTCAGTCTCCAAGTGATATTCGAGGTGCTTCAGGCTCAGCAAGTCGATATTGCTCAGTTATAAAATCAACATAGAGCCCCGAATAGGGTCGAGCCAGAAATTACTCGTCGTACCGAGCCAGTACAAGAAAGGTCGAGTGGTAACGAATCAGGGACCGATCCTGCGGTAATGAAAATGCTCGAGCAGCTCACCAAAAGAATTGAATCAGGGGAGAAAAAAATTGAAGCCAACGACAAAAAAATGGAAACATACAACTCTCGAGTTGATCAGATACTGGGGGCACCGCCAATCTTGAAAGGGTTGGATTTGAAGAAGTTTGTACAAAAGTTGTTTTCTCCAAGTGCGTCTCTGAAGCCTATTCCTAAGAAGTTTCATATGCCAGACATACCCAAATAAAATGGGACCACCAATCCCAACGAGCATGTTACTTCATATACGTGCGCCATCAAGGGTAACGATTTAGAAGATGACGAAATTGAATCTTTGCTGTTGAAAAAGTTCGGAGAGACCCTTTCGAATGGAGCAATGATTTGGTACCACAACCTGCCACCAAATTCCATCGACTCATTTGTTATGTTAGCAGATTCTTTCGTAAAGGCTCACGTCGGGGCCATAAAGATCACAGCAAGAAAATCGGACCTCTTCAAGGTAAGACAAAGGGATAATGAACTGCTGGGGGAGTTCGTGTCCCGACTTGAAATGGAGCGCATGAAATTGCCACCGGTCACAGATGATTGGGCCGTTCAAGCTTTCACCCAAGGGTTGAATGATCGGAGTTCGATAGCATCACGTCAATTGAAATAAAATTTGATCGAGTATCCAACTATAACTTGGGCAGATGTACACCTACGATATCAATCGAAGATCAGGGTCGAGGACGATCAACTAGGAGCTCCTTCTGGTTCAGTACATCCAAACAGGTCGACAGGTAAAAATCATAGGGACGTCGACAGGAGTCAAGGTTGAACAAAGACCGATACCAACCATATATTGCAGATCGAAGGAACAATGGTCCAGGACGCAGTTCTGCCCGGAATGATCGACGAAGTAATTGAGGACAGAGTTCTCGAGGACTTTATGAGCAAAGTGGTTTTGACAAGTATGCTGATCCCACAGAGGCACCTCAATCATCGGAATATAATTTTAGCATCGATGCATCAGGCATTGTATCGGCAATCGGAAGGATCAAAGACACTAGGTGGACCATACCCATACAGACTGATCCTTCCCAAAGAAACCCAAATTTGATGTGCAAGTCTCATGGCACGCATGGTCATAGGACCGAGGATTGCAGGCAATTAAGGGAGGAGGTAGCCCGTCTATTCAACGAGGACCACCTTCGAGAGTTACTCAGCGATTGAGCCAAGAATCATTTCAGGGAAAGGGACGCCAATAGAAAGAATGAACAGGAAGAACCCCAACATGTTATTGATATGATCGTCGGTGGGGTCGACGTCCCACAAGGACCCATATTCAAACTCACGAAGGTGTTAATCACTAGGGAGAAATGAACCCGAGATTATGTGCCCGAAGGCACCTTATTATTCAACGATGAAGAAGCAGAAGGCATTTCTTAGACCCACAACGACGCTCTGGTAATTTCTATCTTATTAAATAAAGTTCAAGTTCAGCGTGTTTTAGTGGATCCAGGTAGCTCGGCAAACATCATCTAATCAAGGGTCATTGAACAGATATGCCTACAGGATCAAATTGTACCTGCAGCTCGAGTCTAAAACGGCTTCAATATGGCCAGTGAAACAACTAAAAGGGAGATTATCCTACTGGTGAACGTGGTCGGAACCATCCAAGATACCAAGTTCCACGTAATCGAGGGCGACATGAGGTACAATGCCCTGCTCGGAACTCCTTGGATCCAACACATGAGGGCAGTGCCCTCGACCCTCAACCAGATGATGAAATTCCCGACGTCGGATGGTTTAAAATCAGTGTACGGGGAATAGCATGTTGCAAAGGAAATGTTTGTGATCGATGAGGTAATGCCGATATCGACATTGTCAACCCCGAAAAAGTCAAGCATCAAAGGTAAACAGGGAGCCAAATAGCAATCACCGCCACCATCCTCGACCGAATCAGCGAAGCAGGAGATAGAAGAAAAAGATGAAGAGGACTTTCTGGCCCCTCGATCTTTTGTTGTTCCCAAAAATTCTAACACCACCAAATCAACGGTCGAAGAGATGGAACAGGTTATACTGATCGAGTACTTGCCCAAGCGAAAGGTATACTTGGGAACGGGATTAACCCTCGAATTCAGGAAAAATCTTATTCACTTTCTTATCGATAACATAGATTGTTTTGCTTGGTTCCGTTTAGATATGACAGGGATCCCACTAGAGATAACAACACATCGACTAAGACAGGACCCTAAGTTCAGACCGATGAAGCAAAAGAGGAGACCCCAGTCCGAGGTGAAGCATGCATTCATAAAGGACGAGGTAACCAAACTTCTCAACGTAGGTTCCATTCGAGAGGTAAAATATACCGAATGGTTAGCCAATGTAGTCGTAGTCCCTAAAAAAAAGGAACAAACTTAGAATATACGTAGACTATAAGGACTTAAACAAATCATGTCCCAAAGATTCTTTTCCACTGCCTAACATTGATCGCATGATCGACGCCACGGCCGGCCACGAGATCCTTACTTTTCTCTATGCCTACTCCGGATACAATCAAGTTCAGATGAACACGGAAGACCAAGAAAAGACTTCATTTATCACCAAGTACGGAACATATCGTTATAATATAATACCCTTCGGGCTAAAAAGTGTGAGACCTACTTACCAACACCTAGTAAATAAAATGTTAGAAGAACAGATAGGTAAGCCAATGGAAGTTTATATTGATGACATGCTAGTTAAGTCCATGTGCGCAGAGGACCATTTAGCTCGTTTGCGGGAAACGTTCGAGATTCTGAGGAAATATAACATAAAGCTCAACCCCGAGAAATGTGCTTTCAGGGTCGGTTCAGGTAATTTCCTCGGCTTCATGGTGTCGAATAGAGGGATCAAGATCAACCTCGATAAAATCAAGGCCATCGAAGACATCACCGTCGTGGACAGAATAAAAATCGTATAGAGGATAAGTGGACGGATAGTTGCCTTAGGCTGATTCATCTCGAGGTCATCGGATCGAAGCCATAGATTTTTCTCTCTACTCAAATAGAAGAATGACTTCGGCTGGACCCCGGAATGCCAACAGGCATTAGAGGAATTGAAGTGATACCTGTCGAGCCTACCGCTGCTTCACACTCCGAAGGCAGATGAGAAACTTTACTTGTACTTGGCAGTATCAGAAATTGCGTTAAGTGGTGTCCTACTTCGAGAAGAGAAAGGTACCCAATTCCCTGTTTATTACATAAGTCAAACTTTAGGGAATCAGAAACTAGATATCCACACTTAGAGAAATTGGCACTTGCACTGATAAGCGCTTCTAGAAAGTTAAAACCATATTTTCACTGACACCCCATCTGCGTATTAACCACTTACCCACTTCGTAACATTTTGCACAAGCCCGAGTTGTCGGGTCGATTGTCCAAATGGGTCATCGAACTTAGTAGGTATGATATCGAATATCAACCCTGAAGGTCCATAAAGTCTCAAATTTTAGCGGACTTCGTGGCTGATTTTTCACCAATCCTTGTACCCGAAGTCGAAAAGGAACTCTTGTTAAAATCGGGTACATCATCGGGGGTATGGACCCTTTTCATAGACGGTGCTTCGAATGTGAAGGGGTCCGGGCTAGGCATCATTTTGAAGTCGCCCACGGATAACACTATTAGACAATCTATCAAGACTTCTAAGTTGACTAACAATGAGGCTGAGTATGAAGTCATGATTGCAGGTCTCGAGCTAGCTAAAAGCTTAGGAGCAGAAGTCATTAAAGCTAAATGTGACTCTTTACTGGTGGTTAACCAAGTAAACAAAACCTTCGAAGTTCGAGAGGATAAAATGCAAAGATATTTGGACAAGTTGCACGTAACTTTGCACCGTTTCAAATAACGCACTTTACAACATGTGCCTCGAGAACAAAACAGTAAGGCCGATGCACTTGCAAATTTGGGGTCATCAGTTGAAGAAGATGAGATCAGCTCGGGGACTGTCGTTCAACTCTTGAATCCGTGATCGAGGAAGGTCATGCCAAGATAAAATCTACAAGCTTAACGTGGGATTGGAGGAATAAATATATTGAGTACTTGAAAAGCGTAAAGCTCCCATCGTACCCTAAAGAGTCGAGGGCCCTACGAACCAAAGTCGCTCGTTTCACATTGGCCGAAGATGGAACGTTATACAAAAGGACATTCGATGGACCATTGGCAGTATGTTTAGGACCAGGTGACCCCGATTATGTTTTACGAGAGGTTCATGAAGGCACTTGTGGGAACCACTCCAACGTCGAATCACTGATTCACAAAGTCATTAGAGCAGGATACTACTGGGATAGCATGGAAAAAGACTCTAAGGAGTTTGTTCGAAAATGTGAAAAATGTCAAAGGTTTGCACCGATGATCCACCAGGCCGTAGAACAACTTCACTCGATCTTATACCCATGGCCATTCATTAAATGAGGGATGGACATCGTCGGCCCTCTACCATCGGCCCTAGGTAAATCTAAGTTCATCTTATTTATGACTGACTATTCTCTAAATGGGTTGAAGCACAAGCGTTCGAGAAAGTGAGAGAGAAAGAGGTCATGGAATTCATCTGGGATCACATCGTATGTCGATTTGGGATACCTGCCGAAATAGTGTGCGATAATGGAAAATAATTTATCGGCAGCAAGGTGACGAAATTCCTCGAGGACCATAGAAAAAAAGGATATTGTCAACACCATATCATCCTAGTGGGAACGGACATGCCGAATCGACGAGAAAGACTATCATCCAAAACCTGAAGAAAAGGCTAAACAAAACTAAAGGGAAATGGAGAGAAATTCTACCTAAGGTTCTTTGAGCATATCAAACAACATCGAAGTCCATTACAGGGGAAACTCCATTTTCCTTAGTATATGGATCCGAAGCCTTGATTCATGTCGAAGTCGGGGAACCCAGGGCCAGGTTTTGACATACAACGGAAGAATTAAATCACGAGGCTATTAATACTAGCCTCGAATTATTATATGAAAAATGAGAAGCTGCACTCGTTCGAATGGTTGCACAAAACCAACGAATCGAGAGATACTACAATAGGAGAACCAACCTTCACCACTTCAGAGTCGGGGACTTAGTCCTAAGGAAAGTCACCGTCAACACTCGAGATCCTAATGAAGGGAAGCTCGGCCCGAATTTGGAAGGACCATACCAAATCTTCGACATAGTCGGAAAAAGGTCTTATAAACTCGGAACGATGGACGGCGAACTAATGCCAAACAATTGGAACATATCACTTCTCAAACGATATTATTGCTAAGGTATAAATATTTCCCTTCTTTCATTTATATATTTGACACTAACTTGTTGTAGGATTTCGACCAAAGACATCAAGACCTCATGTTTTAAAGTACGCGTTGCACTCTTTTTATCTTAGATCGATTTTAATCCCAAATGGGTTTTTCCACCATGGTTTTTAACGAGGCAACAATTATGTGCTACCTGAGGACAATTCAACAGTATCCAAAGCTTCTTTGAAATCAACCTCGAATACTGCGGGGCATTACCATCGGATGTTATATTTTTGAGAAAAATACTTCGTGTCAAGAGAAATAGTAGTTTTGTTCAGTTTTGGAAGTGATATAGGCGTTTCTTTGTTGAACCAGATATGTATATTTTACCCGCCTAATTGTTATGTAACGTTGTTAACCCCGTTGAGCCTGTAATCCTGTTTCTTTGAAAACCAAATTACAAGCCTTACACCTTTGTTTGAATTAACCATCTATTTGAAACTTTTCACCTCTCATGAACACTTGAATTGTAATGAACTTTGTAAAAGTTAAAGTGTGGGGTGATTGGTTTGGCTTTTGAGTGGAGCTAATGAAATAAGGAGAAATGTGCACTGTGTTAAAAAAAAAGAGCCATTTGAATTGGGAAAAAAATAGTTGTATTGTTGTGAAAAAAAAAGAAAGTTCCTTGTTAAGTGGTGATTCTTGATGTAAGTGTGCTTAAAAAAGTATGGAGTTAATATATATTGACGTGAAGGTGGAGTTATGGTTTGGCATAAGTATGGGCGTGAATGCTAAAGTATATGTATTAAAGTGCTTAGGGAGGTGTAGTCACTCTTATATCTAAATGTATCCTACCCGTCCCGCAGCCTACATTACAACCAAATAAAGTCCTACTTGATCCTAGACCGAATGAGCTCGATTAGTAGAGTAGTACACTACGGGCAAGCCTATGGTGTATCATTTTTGGCATATGAATGTTATTTCTGAGAGAAGGCGAATTTTGTCTATCTTGAGTTCCTATGTTCTTAAAAATTCATTGTGTGTGGAACTAAGCTCTTTGATTTGGTGAGGGCACATGATTCATAAGGTAATATTTTTGACCTCTATGTTAGAGTAGTTAGTGAATTGTGAATAAAGCATGATAATTGGGAGTCGATTATTAAGGTGAGGATGTCACACCTTTGTGCTTAAACTGTTTTAAAAATTCTTGGCATAACGAGTTAAGGGAATTGCTTAATAAGTTGTGTTCATGAGTGTAGTTTAATTGCTCGAGGACGAGCAAATTAAATGTGAGGTATTGATGTGTGGCTATAATTCATGATTTAACGCATTATGTGCCTTGCATTTTACGTGCTTTAATGATAAAAATATACTTTATTTGAGCGTAATGGAGGCTATTTTATGTGTAGGTGAATTAGATATGGAAGCATAACTAAATGGATGCTTAAACGTTGAAAGTGCGCTTGAAAATGGTGAAAAGGAGAAGCCAGGAAAAACCCAGCTCGACCAGGCTTTAGCCTAGCATGGCCAGCTTAAATCCAGGCCAGACCAGGGGTTAGCCTGGCGAGGCCAACTTAGAGCCAGGCCTTACCAGGTGTTAGCCTGGTGACACCAGGGTCCAGGTCCGAATTTTGAAGGCTTAAACACTTTCCCGACATAACTAGGAGTGACTTACACGTAGGGCTTATTCCAAACATATAAATAGACCCAAAAACGCCACTTTTGAGAGAGATTCGACCTAAGGAGGCAGACACAATAGGAGCAATGCGGGGAATTCTTCTACGAGTTTTTCCTTCCTCTTCCTATTTTTCATTTTTGGTTATGACTTTTAGTATTGTAGTTTTACATACTATTATGAATAGCTAATTTGTTATCTAGGGTTTTGATGGAAACTTTTGTAGGATAAATTCTTGTTATGTTTTTATATAATTGAGCCGTTGGATTTCTCTACTTGTTCAACTACGTTTATATTGTGGTTGGTTGAAGAGCTCTCAATTGACTGTGCCTATTTAGTGTGTATTACTCAGGAGAGAGTACATATTTAGGTATTTGTTAAACAACATCACTCCTAACGTATATGAGGAATCAATACGGAGGGTTTAAAGGTGGGATTAGGGATAACGAATCCTTAGGTGCGATCTAAGTGAGCTGTACTTAAGGATAGTTCGCGTAATTCGGGAGAATATGTTTAGTATATTGTTGTAATTACTCGGGAGAGAGTTACGACAGTCAGAGTGCTCATGATCGATAGAGAATACTTAGGCGAAATTATAGAAGACGTAGCGGGAAGGATTCCACAAATTGGGAAAATCATAACTCTAGACATCCTTAATCTTTTGTCTAACCTGTAGTATCTTTACTGTTAATTTACTATTTTAATTTGTTAGTTAATTAGTTAAACACAAGAATCTTAATATCTATAAGTTAGGATTGTTCAAGCTGGTATTTTTGGTGATAGTGAACAATTGTAGCTAGGCCTTAGTTCTCTGTGGGAATCGACTCCGGACTTGTAAACCAAATTATATTTACAACGACCACTTAGTCCTTTTTATAAGTCATAGTTGGGCGTGATCAGGCTCACCGGCGTTTTGTCGTCGGCCGGTCGCGATGAGGAGGACTTTTCTTTTTGAGGGACAGTCTTTGATGTTTTTGCCATTGTTGTATGAAGTTTAAGAAAGAAGAAGGCGGAATTGATGTTTTGATAAGGGATTGGTAAACGGAAACTGGCAAAGATGATGAACTTGAAGAAAGTAGAAGAGCTTTTAGAGATTTGGGGAAGTTTTGTAAGTAAAGTTTGATAAGATTATGAAGTTGATCTATTTATAATGACCACTTCGATGGTTTGAGAGCACTAATGGTCGACCATCAATTGGCGTTACTTAATGACCTAAGGAACTGTGCAGGCGCGATGCTTCAATCACTTATGTCGCTAACGTCACAAGGTTGACGTCATGATCGAGGTCTCAGATAATCGAGGCTCAAATCGTTTCTTATCATTTGATTCTAAGAAATGCGGGGACTATCTGTATACGGTCGAAGTCGGGCATATCCAATTTCATAAGTAGGGGAGTTTCCTCGAAGATAAGCTCGTAACATATCAGGCTCGAGCTCGAAGATAGAACATTGAACCTGGGGATCGAAGTGTTCATTGAGATCGAGGCCAGCAGCAATCGAGACCAAGTACGACTGGAAATAACGGAATGGCGAGATATCAGTAACCGGTCGAAGATCACGTCGGAAATCCTGGAGAAGATCAAATCAAAGCGGTTATTGATGCCAATCGTGGGATTTATTTCCGTTATTAGAGTTGTACCTTATTTAGGATTCTTCTACTATATAAGGAGGGATCTCATTCATTTGTAGACACATTGATCCCTCATTATTCACTGATAAGAATACATATACTCGTTGCTTTCTTTTACTGTTCATCATTGTTTTTCATTGTTGTTCAATTCTTTATTGTTCTTATTATTTAACCTCAAGGCCATCTCGAATCGAGGTCAAGGCATCGCTCGCAGACTGGTTTGGTCTATTTTGTTGTCCAATTTATCTATTTAATTTCTTGTTTATCAATTGGAATTGGATTAAATCACATATCCTGAAAACCACAATATAAGTTTAATTGTCAGGGTAAACAAGCAAAAATAGTGATTATTTTTTAATGACTTTGTAAACGCTAGTTATTTTTGAATGATCGGTCTGAAAACTGACTAGTCCGTGCTATTTTTACGCTAAATCCTTTGGTATAGTTGCTTTGGCCATGAGTCGGCATTGGCTGCCATATCTAAATGCTACAACTATTTAAACTTAAAAACAACTTTGAAAATGATATCATAAATAGAAGATAAGGTAAAAACATGCTAACAAAAATTCATGAAAATCCAGACATAGATGAATACTAAGATAAATTGATTGTCTTCCAACTTCCAACCCCCAAACTGAAAAAAATGCCTTAATTCACACTCCACAAAAATTTCCTCAATGACCTCCGCCGAGACTCCCGGGGAGGCCCATAGTTCTTTATTATTATTATTATATATTTTTTGCACTCAGACTTTCTTTTTCTAGTCCTTTGATTTCTTATTTTTGTATAAGGAGAATGATAAAGAAATTCCTTTTGTTTGGAATATATAAAAATAATGGTAACACCGTAGAATCAGCTAATCCCCGTGACTCTTGTTCCCTTCCCTCGGAATGTTCGTATCCTCAGCTCAAAACACCTATTCTGATTTCTGTCCCAACGCTACGGCATCTTAACGGGCCCTAACCTACATGTCTTTTGGTTTGGTAATAAACGTGAGTATTTTTATTTTTAGACGGCCTCAGAAATTATTTACAATTAATAAGCAAAAAAATATGCAAAATTTATTTAATTTTTGTATATAATATATATATATAGCGATTGTACAATATTATTTTTCCAATAAATGAGAGTTTCACGGAGGTATTACCTTAATACCTTTTTATTATAGCCAATAGGGGACAAAATATTTATCTTACAAATCAAATAATTTGACTTTAAAAATGATAAATTAAGTTGAAATGTACATCTCGCTTAACCGCGGTTAAATGATTAAGCTTATATACGAGATACATATTTTACATTTATTTATTAGATCTGAATATGATATGTAATTCAGTATTTTTGCTAATGAGGAAGAAAAAAGCTAAATTGGCATACAGATCATTAAAATTCAAATTCGTAACATGGCTGCTAATTTTCTTCTCTTTTTTTTTTTTTGAAAAATAGAGTTTTCTAATCTTAAAAATATGATACCAATTCAATCAATTACAGAATGTTTACTTTATAATCTTATTAAATTATATATTTTTACCATAGGCTTATTCTATTGGGATAATATTTAAAAGTTTAAAAGATTTATAATCTACCGTGTATCATCTCATAATTTTAACATCAAATAAAAGAGTAACTAACAATTTTAAATAAATCATGCAGTTAATTTACAAACATATTAGTATCAATTTTCAGATAAAGAACAAAGGATTGTTATTAGATAAAATCATAAAGGGATCATAAGTTATAACTACTAGTGGGTAGCATTAAAGTTGAAAAAAGGAATCCCAACTTAAATCGGTTACTGGCGGTTACTAAGGTGGTTAGGTTAAAAAAAGAAGTTAACAAAAATTAACCTTAGGACAAAAAACAAACCGAAACCACTAACCATAGTTAAAACAATAGACCTTTTGTGATTTACTTGTTAAACGGCCGTTACATTTAACGTTTTCTGATTAACAGGGTCTATAAAAACCGACACCCAGGCCGTTACGTTGGGCGCAGTGCACCTTCTTCTCTGACTCTCTCTCTCTCTTCTTCTTCCTCTGCTTTGCTCTGTTTCTTTTTCCGATCCCATTGTAGTGAGAGAAAGAGGAAAAGTGTGTAGTGGAAAATGGCAATGGGTTCGTTGCTTTCGAAGAACTGGCTTTCATTTAGTCTCAGTTCTCTGCTTCTTCTTTTGCTGCTCGTCGGAGTTTACGCCGGTGATCAGACTACCGACAGTTCCGACGTCAGGTCCGTCGAATTTTTCTCTCTCTGTTTAAGTCTAAAAAGCATCTACATTCACTTTTTCACTACAGAGTTTTAACTGTGATGTTTTGGTAAAATTACACATATTCACTCGTACTTTTTTGCTTCTCTGGATGAAAATTCATCTGCATTTTCGAATATACTATCAAAATTTGTATTACATATTTTTCTACGCTTTGTTCTTTTCAATGATTTATTACGAGGCGCTCGAATTCTACTTCGTTCAACTCTCCGTTTAATTCCCGTAATTTCTTAATTTTGTGACATTTCCCATTATGTTTTCCTTTAGACTCTTCTAGAAACTGTTGTTGCAGAATTCTGAGAAGTTTTAGTTCCAAAAGGATTTTCTCAGAAATAACCAAATAAGCTTTAACTATAGGGTTTTGAACTGTTCCTTAACCTCTACATTTCACACAGAAATAATAGTTTTAGCTTTTCCAGAGAGAAAATTATATTGTATTTTACTTTTTAATGTCTTTAAAAAAAAACTAAAAATGCTACATTTTGGTTTTGTTTTTTACAGGACAGTGGAAAAAGTGCAGTTGAAGAGCTCTGAAAACTCAACAATGGCGGTGAGGTAAGAAGAAACTAATTAACTCAACGAGTTGACTCACTCAGTATATCTCTGCCGTCGGTTTTTGGTTCCAAAAGGATTCATTAAATATCCACCGTTTGATGTCCTTAGTAGACTCACTGTTCCGATCCAATAACCTGGTAGAAAAAACAATCTCAGCCGTTGAGATACTTTTATTCCATTAGATCTGGACCGTTAAAGCGGTTAAACGTTCATTTTACTGTCTCTCATTGGATTCCTCTGTTCTGTTACCAGAAAATCTTCATTGGTCCTGTAACTGCCTCTCCCTGACATTTCCAAAATTACCCATGTCTTTTCCCCTAATTTACAGATCTCGAAGTAGTTAAGTCCACGTGTATGGGCATTTTTGTCATTATTCCTTCTTAACGATTCGCCACACCTCGCAGATTCTAGTTGCACTTTTTGACGGTTTATTTATGTAGACGTATAGGATGATTGTATGTATAGGCATTGTCGCACCTTGAGCAGTGTACAAAAAAAAAACACGCACTATAGTGTGTAGTGTGTGTATCTTTTCACAGTGTACTTTGTGTCACCCACCTTTTGCTGCGTGAAATAGTGGATAAATGTCGGTTGCCTATGTTTTACCTGCATTTCCATATTTGCCCTTGTTAGGGGTTGTTTGGTTGATGATTTTTTTGTTTTGTTTTTATTTATCAGTTTGGAAGAGGTTGAGGAGAAATTAAGCAAACATGCAGTGGATGATCCAGAAGAAGTTGTGTCCATGGTTGCAGAGTGGGTCACCTTTTTTTTTTCTTTCTTTTTATTGGAACAGTTCCTAGTTTTAATTCTTTTAAAGTTTACATTAACTCACATTGGGTCTTGGTTGTTATGAGTGGTGACTCCTCTATGGCAGACCTACTCGGTACCCCTTTTTTTGTGTTGAATAAATCATCTGACCCTCCGTACACTTTTACTCGACACCTCTTAACTTTTCACGCCCCTTAAAAAATAATAAATGAAGTACATAATTTATTATGATACACATACTAATTGATGATGAATAATAAATATTGTTTTCTCTTGATATGCTTAAAATAACAAGTAAAAATAAAAATTTATTTTTAGTATACATGCCAAGTAAAAGTGAACGGAGAAAATATAAAAGTGTCATTAATACACAAGAAATGTTCCCATGTTGTGTTCTGTGCATTGTGTTAGGCTGTTAGCTACTTTTAGTACCTCCGATTCTTGTTAGATAATGTATTACTTAAATGCTTTTAGATCTGTACTGTCTCTTTATCCTTTTTCTAATTTAAAAATATTTAATTAAGTGACAATAATTTCACAGGAGTAGATATAACTTAATATGGAGAAGTGAATTAAATATGATTATATCTTTAACACACCCAATAGGATATTTTATATTTTAGTGTGTGTTGGTATTGTTATTTACAATCTGTAAAGTCATTAATTGAGTGGTTACACATGGAGTTGTAACAGTTTTCACTAGTGCATGTGCATGCAAGAAAATATAATTGAAGAATAGTCACTGAGATTATACTGTTGTTTCTTCACGACTCTTTATCTTTTTTTTCACGTGATGACTGCATCGCCCTTGTTTATATCCTCTTTAAGAGTATAATAGTGCCTCCAATATTATTGTTTGCTGCTTGTACTTGCCCGAAAAACACCAAACCAAATTAGAAAAGACCAAATGCTTTAATGCATTTTTAAAGCATTTTCAGTGGCTCCAAACTAATGGTCCCTACAAGAAAAACTAGAGGTACCTAGCTAGTTATTTCCACCGACACTCTTTAAAAATAAGCAGCTACCAGTATTTGATTTTGACCTTCGTATTTCCATTCCTAGGAAAAAATTTAAATCCCCTGTTCTTTAGACACAATAATTTACTTAAAAGAATAGAAAGTGACATGTTCCTATGAAACTGTTTGATGAATTTGTGAAAATGACCATTTGCACTATATGAAACATTTCCTTATCTTAAATAGCTAACTATGGTTTGGGTGCTTAATAGGAGCATTAGGAACAGCACTGAGAGGCGAAAACTTGGATATTTCTCATGTGGGACAGGAAATCCAATTGATGACTGCTGGCGTTGTGACCGCAATTGGCAAAAGAACCGCAAGCGCCTTGCTGATTGTGGCATTGGATTTGGGCGCAATGCCATTGGTGGTCGTGATGGTCGTTACTATGTTGTCACTGATTCGCGCGACGATGACCCTGTTAACCCCAGGCCTGGTACCCTTCGCCATGCTGTTATCCAGGAGGAGCCTCTATGGATTGTTTTCAAGCGTGACATGGTCATACAATTGAAACAGGAGCTCATTATGAACAGTTTCAAGACTATCGATGCCCGTGGCTATAATGTTCACATAGCCAATGGTGCTTGTGTCACAATTCAGTTTGTTACAAATATTATAATCCATGGCCTTCACATTCATGATTGTAAGCCAACGGGGAATGCTATGGTGAGGAGCTCGCCGACCCATTTCGGCTGGAGGACAATGGCTGATGGTGATGCTGTTTCTATCTTTGGCTCAAGCCACATATGGATTGATCATAACTCACTCTCTCACTGTGCTGATGGTCTTGTTGATGCTGTTATGGGCTCAACTGCCATTACTATTTCTAACAATCATTTCGCTCATCATAATGAGGTGCTTTTAATTCTTTGAAACTACTTTTAGATTTTTCTTTCTCTGCTGTCACTAACTTCAGGGGCTATTTGTGTTAATGCAAACAGGTCATGCTATTGGGCCACAGTGACTCCTACACTAGAGACAAGCAGATGCAAGTGACAATTGCCTATAACCACTTTGGAGAGGGTCTCATTCAAAGAATGCCAAGGTAATTTCTGCTCTAAACAGCTTTAACAATCTTATTATTTCAAGAAAGCATAATTCTCCTCATTCGTTACAATATTTATTGATCAATCAACTGTACCTCAAAATCAAAACAAGATGGGGTTGTTTGTATAAATACTATAACCATTCCCTCTCTTTTCTGGTCTGTTTAATTCTATAATTATCATTACTTGTCAAAAAAACAACTAAACTGATCATAATTACCTTTGAGAAAGTGTGATGATGTGAGTGTTTGTGAAAAATTGCAGGTGTAGACATGGCTACTTCCATGTGGTGAACAATGACTACACTCACTGGGAGATGTATGCTATTGGTGGAAGTGCTAACCCCACCATCAACAGCCAAGGAAACAGATACCTTGCCCCAACTAATCCTTTTGCAAAGGAGGTAATTAAAAGCCCCAAAACTGTAGATAATTGCTAAGTACTACTTCATAATTGTAGTGAATTAACCAATTTGATTGAAACTGTTGGAACAGGTAACAAAAAGGGTTGATACAGCAGCAGGTCAATGGAAGGGTTGGAACTGGAGATCAGAGGGAGACTTGATGCTTAATGGTGCCTATTTCACTCCATCAGGAGCTGGAGCTTCAGCCAGCTATGCAAGAGCTTCAAGCTTAGGTGCCAAATCCTCTTCTATGGTGGGCGCCATAACTTCAGGTGCTGGTCCCCTTGCTTGCCGCAGAAGCCGCATGTGCTAGTACAGCCAGCTTCACCTCTATCATTTATACAGATTTTCCAAAAGAAAGTGTCCCCTTTTTTTTTTTCTACTAAGTATTAGATTCCCATTCTTACTCTACTAAAAAGCACTACCCTAAAGTTCTTCCCAAATCAAAGATATATCCCATTGTTTGTCAATCAGTCTATTCAGTTCCTCCTTGGCAAGTGTACTTTTTTTACACTGTCAATTTCAGTTCCTGTCTCAAAGCGTTGTGCAACCTCGGCCTGATTTCACTTCAAGAAAAGCCCAATGTCTCTTCTTTGAAGCAGGTGCAGAAGCGTTGTCCATGCCCCATTTCTTGTTTTTTTTTTTCCAATCTCAAGAGTTCTCAGTCTCTTCGTCCATTGGTTTCTTCTAACCACCATTTGTCAACAACCCCCCACTCTATCTTTGTGTCTTGAGTCTTTAGTTTACATATTGTGCTTTGTTGGCTATTGTGGTTTTTCGCCTTTTCTTTATTATAGGAGTGAATGATTTTGTAAGTTTTTTCTTAGCTTTCTTGAGTCATACAAGCTATATAAGTGTGAATGTCAAAAACTGTTATTGGAAGGGAAAGAAAAAAGAACCTTTTTTGTTTGAAATGATGCAAAGTTACTACCTTTATGTTACCTTCTACTTTTTTGCTTTGTCATTGTCATTAATATCATCTTGGTTTGTGCCTTGTGTTGTGTCAAATCAATACTATAATTTGATATCAATTATACTTGTCCAAGTTTTGCTTTTCATCCTGCTGGTAGTTGCCATAATGGTAGCATGTGCTTAAGATTGTTAGAGTGCAAACCTAACTTTAATGATAAGTGTGTGTCATGATACGGTTAAAACTTTGGAGATTTACATGCCTAATGGTTTGTCGTGATTAAATCAACTCCACTTAAGCATAATCTATTATCATAATGATGAAAAAAGATTTTTGTCACATGGGATTCCTTATTTTTACTCTTTATAAATTTGGTAAAGCTTGAGGATTAAAACTAAATGGGATGAGACACGCACTGACAAAATTTCATGGCATTATCTCTGAAAAATAAAGATGAAGCTTATTCTAAATGACAAAACAAAAATGTTGATTGCCAAAAAAACCACCCCCTCCAATGGTAATATACACTTCTTGACAAATAGTATGTTTTTATCCTTGAGGAAAAGAAATCCTCCACTTAATAATTTGTGGAAAAGTAGTCCAATTAATCCTTGTTTGAACAACAACTACTACTACCCTCCATCCCCGGAAAATTAGAGTTGGCTGTACGAATCTTCACCATTCAAATCGTATCAAAGTTTCTTTAACACTAAAAATTCTCCATACTTTTTACTGACTGAATTAAAAGACTCCTATCAAACATTGCACCTCAAATACACCTAATAGTACAAATTATCCCTCTTCTACACCTATAGAATCAAAATTGTTGTATGAATAGAACATAAGTGATGGAGGTGTACCTAACATATTGCTACAATGACTTTGATGGGACAATGAGCTAAGAGTCTCAGTTTCACATTCTGATTCTGGGGAGGAATTAAAGTCACAAAGCTATGCATGTGAGGATGGACCCCATAGGGCATGTGACCTATTCTTTAATTTTGCCTAAATTTGATACATTACTTTGTAGTTGTAGGGTTGAAGGTTGGGTGTCTTTCAATATTCTTAATGCACTCACCAACTTACCACATGTATACCCATGTTACATGTTATACATAGATTGAAATATAAAGAGATAAAGTCCTAATTTGAAGATACAATTATACAACCCCAACTCTAATCCATGTTCAATTACTTAACTCACATTTGGCCATAAATTAATTGGCTACCTTTTTTCAAGAAAGATTTGAAAACATTGCTTCTTCATAGAATTTGATCCGTTTTTGAAAAGAAAAGAAAAAATTGATTTCTTTTCAAGTTCCCAAAAATTGCTCCCGCTCACAAAATTTCGACTTTTTTTTCAAATAAAATGCATGTCCAAACACAATTTCAACTTCCAAAAACTTTCAACACAACTTCAAAAACTCTTTTTTCAAGTTTCAACCAAATATATATCCAAACGATAGTTTAGAATCATCTTCATTATGAAGTATGAGTTTAGAATCATCTTCATTATGAATTATGTCGTCCCAAGTTTTGGCTTTTTTTGAAGTTTTGTGAATGATATGAGTGAAAATTTTGAAAAACAGTTTTTTGGAGTTTTTTAAATTTTCAAAAAATTCCAAAATTTATCTTCAAGTGAAAATTGCAAATTTTATGGCCAAACACTTATTTCGAAAGAAAAATGAAAATTTTTCGAAAAAAATAAAAAAATTCTTATGTCCAAACGGGCTCTAAAACTTACTAATTAGATCAATAATGATTATGCTGATTATTACAGCAGGAGAACGTTTAGTTGGACAAAGATGGATTAAAGGTTAAATGGATCTGATTTCTACTGGCACAACACTGATCCTTTGTTTTTAATAAAAGCATAATAGATAAAATATGTATTTAATTATATTAGAAATGAGACAAGATCTAATGTGGTTACTTGTTTTGGTTAACCACAATGATTATGCTGGAGAGTCGATTCCAACCAGTGAGGAAAATGATAATAAATCATTATAATTCGATAACACAAGTTATCCTTTTCCTCCTTTCAACTTCTGTACAACATGTGCCAATTGTTTACCCATATTTTGCTTTTAGTTGTTTAATTAACACTAACCACGATGATTTGGTTTGGTTTGGTATTGAGTAAAAAAAAATCGAACCATATTTAATAATGGGTTAAATATGAAGTGCTCCATATTTATTAATTTTAAATAATGGGTTGTATGATTACTTTCTTATCAAGTGTTAGAGAAATGCGTCAATCTCTTTGTTCTTCCATATTCATATGTGAAGAACCTATTAAATTTTTATATCTTTTTCGAATTTAAAATGGTATTTCGATAATTTAATATTAAATAGAACAAATCACTATATAGGTCCATATTTATTTTTATGTTTTATCGTGCAACAACGTAAAATTATGTGAGACGACTAAAAAACGACTATCATAGTTATGTTACTTTACTATTTCCTTTCCTTTGTCCCCGAGCTTTGATCCGTTGGTAAGAGCCCACTGAGTGATGCATAGGTTAGACGCACGTCATCCCTTTGAATCCTCGGCAATCAAATGCTTGGTATTTAAGTGGAGAAAAGTAGAGAAATAGACTCATTATTTATCTACTTGGACTTTGACGGTACAGAACCAGACTGCAAAGTGAGTTCCTATCTCAAAAATACTATCTTCATTAAGGCTCCTTTAGATTGAAAAAAGAAAAATAAAGGCTCCATAGGTCATTAAGGCTGCTGATTTTTGTTGTAGAGAAAACCTCTAAATTACTTGTGAGAAAGACTTTTGTTTTACGGCAAAGAGCCAAATATACCCCTGTACTTTCGAAAATGATCTAACAATACCCCTGGTTATACTATTGTAAAAACTGGGGGGAAAAAAAAGATTTTGCAAAATATTTTCGTTTTTTTATAACTGATGCACATGTAGTCCGCTGCTTTAGGAAAGTCTTTAATTTTTTTTTTTCAGTTTTTACAAAACGAAAATATTCTGTTGAATCTTTCTTTTTTTCCAGTTTTTTGCAAAAACATTGCTTTAGAAAATTGCTTTTCGGGTATGGGTAATGAGTATGATTATGGGTATGGGTCATTTTAATTATATTTTTCAGTTTAAAAAATGCTTTAAAAAAATATGTTTCAGTTTTTTTAAAGCATTTTTTTGTAAAAAAATTTCTTCAAGTAATGCACCTATAGTCCACTGCTTTAGGAAAGTTTTTTTTGTTTTTTTTCAGTTTTAAGCATTTTTGTTGTAAAAACAGAAAAAAATTTCCTAAAACAGTGGACTATAGGTGCATTAGTTTTTAAGAAAACGAAAATATTTTGTTGAATCTTTTTTTTTTTGAGTTTTTACAAAAAATTATTTTAGTACAAAAGATGTTAAGTTTAGCCTTGGGTGAAAATTGGGTCGGGTGGTAGGTTTTTTTAAAACGGATCGGGTAAAAAAAAAAAGAAGAAATGGGTTGTTTTCATCTGGTGCTGCCACGTGGCACTCTATTCAAAATAAAGGTATTTTTGTTCCAAAGTATGACGGCAGGGGTATAGATAACCCAATTGTATAACGAGTGGTATTGTTAGACCAATTTCAAAAGTACAGGGGTGTATTTGACCCTTTGCCGTTTGTTTTTTGTTGCAACTAACAACAACAACAAAAAAAAAAAAAAAATCTAATATAATCCCATAAGTGAGATCTGGGGAGAGTACTGAGTACGCAGACCTTACCCCTACAGTGAGTGTAGAAGTACTGTTCCCAGTAGACCCTCGGCACGAGGTGTTTCTCATTGCATCTAAGAATATGCAAAATAAGCAAACAATCACTGCTGTTGGTGGAGCTTTAACTTAACAGGTTACGATATGCTATAATCATAAGTGACATTGGAATCTTTAGGAGAATACGCTCCTAATCTGAAAATACATCAGTACATTAACAATAAAATATTTTCTGTCTCATCTAAAATATAATCTATTAACAACAATTGTAAGTTCTCATATTTCATATATCTCATCCTCCACCCTATTTTATCTGGGGGAATAAAAGAAGCTTACACTGTCATCAATTGTAACTCTTGAGCAAAAACATGAGAATTATGTCACTACAGAAACATACACCCTAGTCTTAGGCAGTGGTGTCCGTCTGGAAAGTGTATCGAGCCTCAGCGAAGTGTGACTTCACTAGTTCAAGAGCCTTACCCCGGTGAGAAATCTTGTTCTTTTCTTCCTTGGGCATCTCAGCATAACTGCAAGAACAGTTCCTTTCAATTAGTACTCTTCGTGTCAAGAGGTTCGATAGGCAAATATTAAGAGGAAAAGATTACGTCTGGTCATAGCCATGAGGTTGAAATATTGGATCCCATCCGAAATCATTGGGTCCCCTCGCTGGGACTATCCTGCCCTGAAGAGCCATGTTCGCAAAGTTAGTGCTATTGTTCGCATAGTTCAACAGAGAAACATAAAAAGAAGAATCTATCAAGTTTCACAAATTCGTCATATACCATTATCTTTATAAGGATGTTAATACAGGGGATTTTTAAACCATATTTAAAGTATGTAAGCAACGGGAGCAGTAACACTCGGAATAAATATCACCAAAAGGTTGAGTTATAATGGTGAAGAAAAACAAAAGGCAAGATTTGCCAAAGAAAGACCTTTTTAATTTTAGACGTTAGTAAAAAAGGGCAGCCTGATGCACGAAGTATCCCACGTTCACGCAGGTCCGGGGAAGGGCCGCTCTCGAAGGGGTGTGATGTAGGCATCTACCCTGACGAGCGTCGGCGGCTGATTCCACGGCTCGAATTCGTGACCTATGAGTCACACGGGACAACTTTACTGTTGCTCCAAGGTTCCCCTTCTAATTTTAGATGTTAGTACCGGGATTTTAATTGTTACTACGTGTACAACAGTGAGGCAAAAGAAAGTTAGATACAAAGCTGGATTACAGGAGCATCAGGCTTGTCTTGCACCAAATAGCCAGATTCTTAAGCAACGCAATTCACCAAAAGTGGGTTGCAGCAGAATCGTCAAGCTTGTCAAACAGACAAGTTAAAGATTTCTGATTTGGTCTGGGAGTAACAGTCTCTTATTTCACTTAGGAAAATGTAGCGTCTGATAAAATATGGTAATAAATTCACTAGCAACCCTGATTTGCTGCTCGCATCTTGTATCTAAGGAAGAGATTATGAAAGATTCTACACATGCCTATCTTTATGTTTATCTAAAAACAGGAAGAGAATTTCAAAGCTCTTATTTATGCTTTGTCTGGATAGAAGGTGAAACCGCTTTCACGAGGAACATCTCTGCAGTTCTATTAGTTGAGTGAAATCTGATGTGTTGATTTTATGGTTGCACTACCAGAAAAGAAGCACCATCGTAAGAAGCCAAATAGGAACTAATTTTCCATTTTCTTCTCATAAGTAAACAAATAACTAGCACTTCGGCACTGAATCACTAAAAAAATCGCACCATGGATATCACTTCAGCAAAATATTCATGAAATACCCACCAAAGATCATTCTAGTTTGAAAAATAAACCTCATCAGCAGAAAGATCATGTCTAAAGGAAATATTCATGGATTACAGAAGCAAATGCTTACCAGAGTTTTTCCAACAAAAGTCAATGGCTCCATATTTGGCCCAAGAGCGAGAGAAAAGACACACATGGCATATGCTGTTTTATCCTCATAAGCCAACAGTAAGTTGTTGAGGCCTATAAGATGTCAGAAAATAAAATAAAAATTAAATTTAAACCACAACAGAGTGATTTCACAGAAATGGAGGACATAAATTCCAAGGCAATGGTACATGAGAACAAGCAAGCTACGCGATTACCTTCATGACCAATCTTTTGCAGAAACCACTTGCTGCAAAATGTAAATTGGCACGCAATCCCCAGCATAAAGCAAGAATTACAAAGTATATTATGTCAAAGGAAAAAGACATAGTTAGCTAACATGGGCAAATAACAGCATATACAAGAATTACAAGGAAAAAAAAATTGGCATGTCCACGACAAGTGAATTACAGAACATTCTATTAAAATTAAAGATCACGTATGATTCGAGAAGGTAAACCAAATCTTTAGACATAATTCCAAATTTCTAAAAAGTTTGCTCGGTTAATTTCCAATGTTCTTTCCATTTAGCCGTCATATTTAGACTGGTCAAAGGTATTAATGTAAGGTTGAAACTTCTTTTGTGTGTTAATAAAAAGATACTGCAAAGTCCACTGACTAGCAACTGTAACAACTATATTTTCCTCTTCACAAATGTGCAGTTTAAGTTCACCCAACAAGCACCCTTTTCAAAGGTGAGAAAAAGACACATGACTATTTGGTAATTTTTGGTCTACAATATTTCCCCTTTCACTTTGCTAAAAACTATGGAAGCAAATGCGTGTTTCTATGGTATGAAAATTGAAAATGCCATGTGCTCTCTAGCTTCTTGGACCAAAGTTGGACCAATTGACGGTAACATGAAGCATGTCGGATAAGATTCTAGTATCGAGCAAGAAGATTGGCCTACGGAAGAAAAGCCTTATACTTTGACATCGAAGCAATAATCTCTAGAGTCTATTTCATAAGAGTTGGATCAAATATTTCTAGCTTAGGCTGCCTGTTCAAATTTTCAAGATGCTCTTTGAAGGAAATTAGATGCTCTGTGTTTATAATTGCTAGCAAAAAACTGCACTAAAGTAAGAATAACCCCCTATAGATTCCCAGTAACTTAAAACTTTACAATATGCTTCCACCATAAATATTAATCCCAATCCCCCCCCCCCCACCAAACCCAAAAATCTAGCCCCACGTAAATGGGAAAAGAAATAGAGAAAGATGAGGATACAGCTAGTTGATCAATTAGTATGAAAGTACTTAAATAGCGACAAACTTGCAAAACAGAAGGTAGCCTACTGCACAATGAACAAAAATGTTGACAGAATTCTGAGACAGAGATTCTATGTTTGAAATGCATAAGAGCAGAAATTCATTCAAAGGGAATGCATAAGTTCCAAAGGCTTGGTTAATCAGCACATTGTTACATGCTCGTCACACATTAAAATTTCATTTTATGTTGCCTATTCATTTAGAGGTTTCATACAGAAAAATCTTGTTATGCATACCTATTTTACTATTGACTTTAGCTATATTAATACCATTATTGGAACATGATCTAGAAAATAGTTTCTCCAAGTAACACGGATATAATGTCATAAAAATTAATTTACATCACACCTTACACATCATAATAGTATAATGTGGACAAGAGAGGGTAGATCAAATGGAAAGCACCTCTACTCCAACTTTAAGGTTGTGGGTTCGAGTCACCGAGGTAGCAAATTATCATATAAAAAAATCATAACAGTGTAATGTGATTGGGATATTGGGGAGGTATTTTTGTGATGATATTGAGAATTAACGGTGGAAAATAGTTATAATTTCTATAGGTTACGGTGGAAAATAATTATGTGTTGGTTGAAGCTAGTAAGTGGAGTAACAGTTAACAACTGCAAAGAAGAATTGACTCGCATATATCAGTGTAAGTCATTTCTCCCATTTGGTAAAAAAATATTTTCCTTCGCAAAAACATTATCCACATCTTAACTCATCCAAACGGTAGAAAATATTTTGACCAAGGAAAACAGTGTTTGTGAAAGTATTTCAAGTAGCAGGTATTTGGTGGAATACTCAAGGCGCGTTCAAGCTATCTCAGACACCACCGTTATCAAAAAAAAAAATCTCTAGAAACCTATTTTATAAAAATGGATACAGTTTTGCTAGCTTAGGATGCCTTCATTAAAATAAAAATAAAAACTAGCTTAGGCTGTGTGTTCAACTTTTCAAGAGGTTCTAGAAAGGAACTTAGATGTTCTGTCTTTACTCCAGGATCTAAAGGGTGAACTTCACGCTTGCAAAAGACTCCAATGATTAAGAATAAGCCCCCAGAGATTCCCACTAACTGAAAGTTTTTAAATACACTTCCACCATCAACATTAGCTCCAATTCCCCCCCACCCACCACCCCCAAAATCTCACCCCCACAAGAAAGGAAAAAGGAATACAAACTTGCAAAAAAGGTTCGCTACTGCACAATTAACCAAAAGGTAGAGAGAATTCCTAGAAACATTCTATGTTTGAGATGCATAAGAGCAGAACTTCCTTCAAAGGGAATGCATAAGTTCCTAAGGCGAAGAAAAAGCTCTTTTTTTTTTGAAACGTGAAAGCTTCATTATTGTTGCCTAAATTCATGTAAAGCCTTCGTTCTGAAAAGTAGAAATCTTGTGCCGCATCCCCTGAATTTTACTATTGATATAAGTTACTTATCTTATTACCGCATACTCTAACATGATCTAGAAAATAGTTTTGCTGAGTGAACACGGAAATATTGTTACAGAAAACAATTTACAACACATCAAACACATCTCAATAGTATAATGTAGGGTTTGGGACATCGGGAAGGTGCTTTGTGATAATATTGAGTATTAAAGGAGGAAACAGTTATATGTTGGTTGAAGCAAGTGGAAATAGAGTTAATAATTGCAAAGAAGAATGACTCACGCACATCAATGTAAGTCAATTTTCCCCATCTAGTGTATAAATATTATCAGCATCCAAACAGTAAAAGATGTTACCGAGGAAAACATTTTTTGTAAAAATACTTTAAACCATGCCAAACAACTCGTAATTCTGATAACATTAAAATTTGATACACCATATGCCTCAAGCAAGTATGCAGCTTGAGCTGAAACAACTAATCATGTTAAGTAATCCAATATTTCACACTCATTGAAGTGTATTAGTTTAGTTCAGATGCGAACATAAACAAATTGAGAACATACTTCATATTGGGGAAAAGCACAATGGTTTATAACATTATTCTGAAGTGCAATTAGCAGAATTACAAAATAAGAATATTACTTGAGAATCATCATTAACAATCATAACAGATAATATAAGCAGCATATACAGGATAAGAAGACAACACTTAACTCGAGCAAAAAGATAAAAGAGGGGACAAACTTACATGTAAGGCCCTGCAAAAACAATTACAGCATCTTAATTCATTGGCATCAACTCTAATAAGCACATATACAAATATTGAAGCATATACGTGTATGATTGTTGAGTACCTGGGAGACCCTTAAGGGCGTTGAAACAGAGACAAGTATCCTCAACTAGCACTGGTCCATTCACCTAACCAATTTTATAATTTGATTAGTTTCCCAACCATACACAACCAATAAATTTAAAAGCTGTCTCTCATAGATAAGGCAATGAAAACTAGAAGAGGACAATTATAAAGTGACAAGAAGTGTTATATCCCAATCTGTGGTGGCTCGTTCAATTAGAACCAAATGGGTCAGTCTTTCACTTGTCTCATATTAAAATATCAAGACATTGCAAATGCTTGGGTCAAAATGAATGTGAAATACCATAAGAGTTCAATAATGCAATAGCACCTTGGTCTAAAGCAAACGCAGGAAGAATATGATGACAAAGTGATTCAGAATTTGACCCACGGAACCAGCATTTATAGAATAACCTTTAGAGTGGACTACTAATAGCAGTGTTCTTTAAAAGTGAAAAGCACAAAAAAGCTACAAGGTCCATGAGGCTTGAAGCAAAAGCGAGCGAAGAACACAATTTATGAAAAATCAATAAGTACCAAACACACATGGATTTTAGTACTGTAATAAGCAAAAAATTGATGAAAATAATCAAACTGTACTTAAAATAAGTCATTTCACCATCCAATACACTATGACACCGACATTAGTCCAACTCCTCAAAGTTGAGATTCGAAGAACGGTCTGCTTCATTATTTGTTGAAGCATGCATTTCTCTGAAGCGCATGGACGGCTTTTAACATGACAATCAGCGCTAGGTTAAAAGGATTGTTGGAATAGATATGCTAGAGGATTAACATTATACGCAAGATAAGCACTTGAAGTACTAAAGCGGATGAGTGTTACATTGGTAAACTCCGATTCAACTAGAGTCTAATAAAGGGGGAATTGGCCCCTACATATACATACAAAGATAGTAAAAACACGCGCAAGTTCAAGTTTAAACAATAAATTTTTTACACTGTCATTGTAACTTAACTTATTATAACATGTTACTTTCCATTTATTAAGGATAATCATTCAATGTTATTGGATAGAGTTACCTGCAATTGCATTTTAATTGACCTGATGTTCTAAATATTTTCACATCGTCACGGCACAGAAGTTCAACACATGCAATAAAGGCAGGGTGCATTACCTCTTTGGCAGCAATTCTTGCTTTTTCTTTGGAGATATCTTCAGGCTCACCTTGAAGCTCGGGCACTAAAGATAAAATTTTGGCATAAAGGGGTTCATATTTTTAAAACAAAAGATTGAAATTAAACACAAGTTACTATATACTTATAAAATAAAAAATTAGTGTGGACTCACAGTCAAGCTTAAGGGACTGAAAGGGAATAGACTGGCCAAGAATTGCCCTAACTTCCTCCAATTTCTTAGCGTTTCCGGTAACAAATGTCACCGGCCGCGGCAACACCAACCCTGATCCCACTGTCCTCGCCGCAGCCGCCATCGTCCTTTTTCACCGGAAAATTTGCACGTTCAACGGAGCAGATATATGGTCTTTGGGTTTTAGGAGTGAAAGCTTAAAGTGCGCAACTCAATTAAAAATAAGTACTCTTTTTTCTTTTGAATAATTGAAGAGCGGGTTTGGGAATGTTTGGCATAAAATTTCTAATTTTCTGTTATAGATGAATTTTAGAATTTTTTGAAAATTTAAAAAAGTTAAAAATTTATTTTTTAAAATTTCTGCTCAAATCATTCACAAAAATTCAAAAATAATCTAAAATTATATTTATAATCAAACACAATTCTAATTTTCAAATACCATTTTCACTTAGAAAATAAATTTAACTTGTTTTAAATTTTACAATTCGTATGTCCAAACGCCCACCAAGTATTGGAAAATGTCTTAAAGTATATTTGATCTTTATACTCCGTTTAACCCAAAAACTAATTTTAATTTCATTCTTCTATTCTCTTTTGCTTATTATTGTTGCTATTTATTCCATAAAATGCACTTTAAATAAATCTATTTGTAAGTGGCCTTAAAATATAAATTTAATTATTTATTCTAAAACTAATTTTTAACGTAAACAACATCTCAAAGCTCTTCCCACTCACGATTTTTCACCTTAAACAAACTAATCCTATTTGGTAAAAGCCACGTCGATAAATTTTCATTGTTTCTAATTGAATTTGAAAGTCATATGCTTCTAAAGTTACACATATAGTAAATTTTGAGGCAAACAAATGAAATTTACGATGGGCCAAAAATAGGTGTGGTTTAATTGGAGCAGCACATCTCGTATTTGTTGGGCCTCGGCCCGTTATCCTTCTACCGGACAGAGGGTAGGCCACATATGAAGGGGCCCAGCGGCCCGTGCTTTCGCTTGGGCCACGTGACCCAACTCTGAGCTTGGATAGGGTAGGCCACATATGAAGAGGCCCAACATTGTTGGGTTACAAGCCCATGTTACTGAGCTCGATGTCTCGTGGTCACTTATAGACCCATGAAAATAACTATTCATTATCGGTGTGGGATGTATTTTTCATGAATATTCGTGCTTAATGGAGCAGGAAACAAACTATATATTTTTTGTTTTGAAATTTATGATTTACATTATTCAGTTCGATTAAGCATTTTGTACATTATTGGGCTCAAATTAATAAACTAACAATCTATTAAAAGAAAAAACCATAACCAAATTGATATATCCACACAAAAATATTCAGCTCGA
This sequence comes from Nicotiana knightiana, assembly GCA_005239525.1. Lineage (NCBI taxonomy): Eukaryota > Viridiplantae > Streptophyta > Magnoliopsida > Solanales > Solanaceae > Nicotiana > Nicotiana knightiana. Next base: position 3,554 of record ML438296.1, on the reverse strand, counting down.
TTAAGCATTTTCCATATGAAGCATTTTCATTCAAACCAATCCCCCCTTTCTGTTTGCAATTACCGCCGTAGAATAGTTTATCCCCTATCTATTCATCGGGCTTTGGCACGCTTGTTACACCCCATGTTTTCGTACGTGAAAGTATGCCATAAGTAAATTAATAAAAAGCTCGGAAATGAGATATTACATCCCGTATTATTTTTTCGTACATTAACGTTTCGTAGTAAGTTAATCAACGTAAGTTCGGGATTGAGATTATTTTGAGGTTACAAGTATTATACTATTTCAAACAAGGGATAAGTAAATTCGTAAAGGTGAGAGGGTAAGAAAATCAAGGAAAATAAATTTTGTCGAAGTTTGACAAGTTGGGATAAAATATGGTCCGAGCTATCATACTCGGTATTTATGGACTAGTGTCATACAAGTTACCACATGACCATAATAAGTAAGGTATGCAAAGTATATTAAAAGTGAGCAGTATATATATATATATATATATATATATATATATATATATATATATATGGGATATGGGAACGGTTATGATATTATATACGCACCACCACCTGATCAGGTGGTATACGTTGATGACTTTGCCGACAGTGGCCGATATGATACGATGGGATGCCCTCAGAGGCCTGATGATGTTATGAAATATGTACCTATGCACGACATGACATTCATACGCATATGCATGATATTATACGTATTTCATGATTTACAAAATTATCCAGACTCACAAGTTGAGTCAGTTACTCTATAATTCTTCCATGTCTGTTATGTACTTATTTATGTGCCTTACATACTCGGTACATTATTCGTACTGACGTCCTTTTTGCCTGGGGACGCTACGCTTCATGCCCACAGGTCCCGATAGACAGGTCAAGAGCCCTCCAAATAGGCTATCAGCTCAGCGGAAGATGTTGGTGCACTCCATTTGCTTCGGAGTTGCTTGTTTGGTTAGTATGATTTAGACGTGTATTGTTTGGTATGGCGGGACATATATGATATTTATGTATTCTTAGAGGCTTATAGACATATGTCATGTACGTGAAAGATTGTACGGCCTTATCAGCCTGTGTTTTGAGTTTACAAATGATCATGTTGGCCTATTAGGTACGTATTGTCACGTGTATATAATGATGCAATAACAAAGATACGTTATGTCGGTACTCGGTTGAGTAAGATACCGGGTACCCGTCGTGGCCCATCGGTTTGGGTCGTGACAAAAGTGGTATCAGAGCAGTTCTGTCCTAGGGAGTCTACAAGCAGTGTCTAGTAGAATCTTGTTTATGGGTGTGTCGTGCACCACACTTATAAGCAGGAGGCTACATGGCATTTAGGTCTGTCACTCATTCTTCTTACTCTAGATCGTGTGGTAGAGATCACTTATAAGAATTCAAATCCCGGACTTCTATTTGTGATAAGACAATGCCTACATTTTCAGAAAGGCGATCGATGGGGGATATAGCTGTGGAAGTGTTGAGTTAGAGGAACTCGATTTTTCATCTTGCTTATGATAAGTGAATGAGAGGTCTTAAGCAGATCATGCGTGTACTAAAAGGTGTACGGTTTTTGATAAGGAGCTTTTAGGAAAGAATACCTATCCACTCTTACGGTAAAAAGGAATAACAGAATCAAAAGCTAGACACGAGTTGTAGCAAGAAAAAGAAGCAAGGTGAAGAAGGGTACGAGGTACCCAGTCAATAAAGATTATCCTTATTTTCCATTCAAGAAGATAGATATAAGTATTTTGAGTTACATTCAATAGTAACAGAGGTATTACTGATCTGAGTTATGCTCTATGGGAACTAAAAAATATGGTTTAGGAGAAGGAAATAATATCACGATCCGGCTGGGTTAGAGTAACCCAAAATGATGAATGGATGATTTGCGTTAGAGGACATTTCTGAAGAATAATACAAAGGTGCTAATAGATCTCCTTGTGAGATACCTAGTGTATTGGTAAAAAAAAGAGTTTCACACGTAAGCCAGCTTTTGACAACTCATCTAGTCACGTAAACACAGGAAAACGCGACAGTTGGACGTGACTCCTTGAAGAGATATGGTACAAAGAGGCATGGTTCAGTAAACCCACGAACTTATCAGCCACAGGAAACTCAACTTGATCAAAACGGGAGAGAGGCACGGTCAGAATGAATCTAGACAAAGCTANTTTGTAACGCCTCATTAATGTCATAATTAGTCATTAATGAGTAACCATAGCAAGAGTCGTACGTTATAAGAATCTCCTATATAAGGGAGGGGAATACAACTTGTAAAGGCATCTGATTCTCGAATAAAATCAACATCGATCTTTTATTTCTGCAATATTATTTATTATTCATTTTTCTCGTTATCTTGATTATCAGTAACCCGTATTCATATTAAAAATAAGTTTTAGTCAAAGGGTCTAATTCTTTGATTAAACAAATTGGTTCCGTTACCGGGAATCTGATAATCTTTGTTTACTTTCCAAGTGATATCCTTTGAATTATGT